>JAOVVB010035490.1:0-30273 GCA_028570985.1 Heterobranchus longifilis
TAACGTCTCATCCGAAGAATGAAATGCTCAACAACATTGTTTGCCTTCTTATAAAATATTTGATTATTATTATTATTTCGGAGACCAGGAAGTGTCTGCGAATTTCACTCAGATATTCTCTCCAATAGACGAGCGACTGTTTCCACTGTGTGACATTTGTTTACAATGTTTGGTGCGCTTGAGAAAGTGCAGTGTGAACGCTAATCGAACCAAACAAACAATGAAACAATGTTGCAACTTAATCCCCGAATCGCACAGTCTACCAAACTATAGGTGTGAAAGCTCCCTTAATATATGTGGGGCTTTTCCATTGTTTTAATGAGGGTATTGGTTGATCAAGACCTTTTTTAGATTAAATTAGTCAGTACTGGAAAACATTAGTCTGATTTCCGGCATTACAACAGTATTCACATGCATATGTTTTGGATTTTAATCATCAATATGTTTAAAAAGTCTTTCTGCAGACAAACTGACCATGATCATTTTAGGTCAGCCTCTAGATTTAACAATATCAATGAATATTTGCAGAGCGGTTAATCTTCTTGCTTTCAACAGCTTAGATCCTCGACTGTCTTACTGTTAATCTCTGGTCCATTTAGCAAGCTTCTTCCTCCCACTGTGAAGACGTTCCCATGGTGGTTGCTTCCATTACAGGCCACCATAGTCCCAGATTCCAGAGTTGTTGTTAATTACTTAATGCACCCTTAAGCCTTCAGGATACAATGCAAATCAATTGGTGTACTTTCTACCAAGCCAAGGTACTTCTGTAATTGGCTACTGCTGAATTTGTCACACTTTCCTGGCATGCTAAGAAATTGTGAGATTTACTTACAATGTTAAGTACCTGCTTTGTTTTAGAGTGAAAGTGGTGCTTTCTGATAAACACTGGTAAAAATGTGCCAAGAATCCCTTCTTTCTGATCAGCTCTTATTGCCTCCGCCAAGGAGGTTATGTTTTCGGTTTGTTTATTTGTTTGTTTGTTTGTTTGTTTGTGAGCAGGATTACACAAAGAACTACTGCCCGATTTTCATGAAACTCGGTGTTAGGATGTAGCATGGGCCAAAGAAGAACCCATTAAACTTAGGTGTGGATCCCAATCACAGGGCAGATACACAAATGATTGTTTTCTCTTTTGTTAACATTGCAAGACCTTGGCAGAGATCTGCGCTCTCCAAGTGCCCTTCTAGTTTTCCTTATTCTTGTACTCAGCTATAAACCGACAAAAGAACATAATGGCAGCACATGTAGGTAAAGTTAAAATGATTGTGCTGTTGTGACAGAGAGATAATTGTATTGTGTCTGTGTGTCCATTGGCAGGCTATGGCATTGGCCTCCCTCAGAACTCTCCACTCACCTCCAACTTCTCCGAGCTTGTTAGTCAGTACAAGTCAGACGGCTTCATGGACATGCTGCATGACAAATGGTACAAGGTTGTGCCCTGCGGAAAGCGCAGCTTCGCAGTGACTGAGGTAGGATCAGAACCACCTGGTGTATACAACAGCAGCAAATGTATTGTTTTGTACAGAGACATTTAAATAGATGTTGAGTTTTGACATATTGAATTGTTCTATTACCACCCATAGATATGGTTCACATATAAAGGGTTCCTGCCCAATCCTGGAACCCATCGGCTATCGGTCTGACAATGATTTAGCCTCTGGCGACAACGGCCAATATTTTGGGGTTTTCAGTTTATCCGGTCTTCCTTTTCCATGCACAGGAGATTGTTTACAGTCGCGAGAATGGAGTCGGAGTTGAGAGACGACGTCTCTATAAACAGATATCTGCATATGAATGCAGATAAATAACAACAAAAAGGTTATAAAAAGCTAAATCGATGGGTTCCAAGATTGCATTTTGGTCAATGCGTTCAGCCTCTTTTGATCTCCACACAGATTTTTTACCTTTATGCAACCAAAGCCGGCTCAACGGAGGCCAGAGCTCTTCCACTACTCAAATTGTGGCCCGTTGCCTACAGATTCTGCATATAGTTGCATAATATGTTTATAGAGATTAGTTCCTGACAAACACAACAAAGTTGTAATAAGAATCAAATGGCTACTCGTAATGCGAAAAGGGTCACTCATAACAAACCCATAGAAAAGTATCACCCAACTCTGCAGAGCATTTTAGCATCTACCAGCTCATTCTTTTGGTTTTCCAGCCCGCAACCTTTGTGTTTGGTTTCGTCTCACTGCTTTCTTCATCCTCTTCTCCAGCTGCAGCAAGCCAGATATTTCTCTCAGGAATTAGTGGAGACCAAAGTGATAGTGACTACTGGACATATTTGCAAAATGGCCAGAAATACAACTCTAAATGAATGCTAATGTTACTCAGCCTTCGTAAATTTGCGTCAATTTTGCGTAAAAATGTGCGTACATTTTGCCACACCAACTTTAGAAGGAGATAACACATCACTGTTGTAGTTTGAAGTACTGCAGTACAGATAGATAATTATCATGTTACTGTAAAGGTAAAAGTGAGTAGTAGCACCCTGTAGAAAATGCATTCCTATCACTTTCCCGTCAGTTTTTTTATGCTTACCCAAAACTCTTCTCCTTATTTCACTATTTTCCTGGCTGTTCTCTCTTTCCCTGCACTGCCTCCACAAACTCCATGCACAGTAATTGCTCCTTACTAATTCAGACCCCGGCCCCTGACCCTCCAGCTGCTAACTGAGCTGTGTGCCCATAACTTCAGTCCCAAGCAGCCCGGGCCCCGTGGTCCATTCTGTTCTGCTATTATCGAGCACTTAGCTCTCTTAGCAGCCTGGCCGTCTCTCCACCCAGCTGTGACTCTGGAATCCCCAAAAGTAGCTCCTAGCTCGGTGCTGACTGCACACTCCATATTATCAAGCATGAATTAAAAACTCACTCCTTCAAAAAGGAGGTCATGTCCCTCCTCTGCCCCATCTTCTTCTTCTCGTATTTGAAGTTTTGAAGATTTGGATGGTGTAATAAGGCAGGCCTGCTCTGTTCTTTCAGTGGATGATTGTAAAGATCTACAAAGAATATGTTTACATCATTTTTGTAAAGGTGTTTCCCACTGAAACGGGTTCCCTCCTGATACTATTTTGCAGATGCACCGTCGGGGCATGGCGTCGCCAAGATGATTGTGATTGGTTTAAGCAAATACAAACAGCCCAGGGAGTTTTTTTCACTATCCAGGAGTGATAAGAGATAAGTCTGGCTGTGCGAGACTAGGAGTTTAGAAACGCCCAACCCAATCCCCAGAATAAATGTTGTCATTGTATGTTTCTGCAAACCAAGGATATGTTAGATTTGTACATTTTCTAAACCACGGATATGTTACATATGTAGTGTATATCAACATGAGCTCATGGTAAAGTGCATAGATAGCACTTTTTTTCGCCCAATCTTTATTGACAGTTTTATATGCCAAACTATGATGCTTCATTACAGTCACAGTTTTGTGAATTCAAACAAAACTTAAGTTTAGGAAAAACATCATAGTTTGGGTTAAAATAAGTACATGTGTTACGCAAATTCCATAATTTACGTAATGAACAAAAAATTGTCCTTAAATTGCAACATTTTATTCTAGCGACTGGGCTGAAATGTAGTAGTGTGGACGTTAGCATTTGTAGCGTTTTTAAACGAAAACCTATTAGTGTGCATGTAGCCTTAGCTACTGTGCGACACTTCTGCGTAAAAAAGGTGTATAACCCCCGGCTGGTTGTTCATTATGATGACTAATTAAGAAGCACTCATGGTGTGTGCCGTTGAATGACAGCATTACCTAAACACCAAGTGCATAAATGTAAATGTCTTCTGAGTCTCATGTGAGTAGCAGACGTATTTACACTGCAGTGCAACAGATTCAGTGTCGCTGAAGTGAACCATTTTCCACCGTGTAACATCTAGACGTGTTACAGATGCTATCTAATGTTGCAGGCATTTAAATTGCTCCAGGTATATTTCATTTTGCAGCATCATGCCTCCACCTGCCAACAGTGAAAGCTGCTTCAACAGTAGTTTTGCTTCGCCTGTGTCATTTAATTTTATATACTATACTATCAGTCAGGTACCATGCAGAAATCACAGTATTTTGACCATGTGCACACGTCTAATTATCATATTATAGATAATGTAAAATAAGCTATATAGACTACGGCGTATCATTTAATTGAATCAACCTAAACTGAGCAGCATGTTTTGGCACTGTCACCACGTGCTGTCAAAATGAACACTGGACAACATCAGAAGGAAATTCATGTGATATAAGCAATATGAATTACTGACAAGGTTGGCTCAGTTTAGTCTTGCTCAGCATTTTTCTTTTTTTTTTCAATCTTTTATTCCGATGAATGACTGCTACACCACCAGCAGCAAGCCTTGGGATTCTGAAAAGATGAAAAATCTGATAGATTGGCTGCAGCCATGGCAGCCAAACTCTTTGGCATCCGTCCAGTTCTATGTCACCCCAAAGAAGTTGATCCCATTTGAAGTAATAAAATCAATACCAATAAATGACATATTATTCAATTACCTAACATTAAAGGGGCCAGACTTAACATTACCGAGAAATAAATTGTGATCAAAGGGATGAAGATTATGTGTGTTACGTGATTATTCATAGATTTTTGCAGCACATTTATGCAACTCATTAATGAGTGTTAGAACCAAAGAAGGTAAAAAAAAATAAAAAAAAGGTGAATTATAAGATCACTGTGAAAAATTATTGTTCTATATGGTTGCATACAGGCAAAAGAGACAGGAAGTGTGTGTGTGTTGCCAAAACCTGGTAGAATATGTGTGCCAAGGAACACCCATAACTGTGAGGAATGCTGTAGTGGGTTGATGCACAATAACTTACTTGCTTTTTTTTTACGCACTGGAGCTAAGTATTAGATTAGATTAATGTCATGTATCCTCAGTAAGCTTGTCTTGCTGTTAAAGGATAATACTAAATTTTTTTCCCTATCCCAATTAATTCCCACAAAGTTGAAAATGTCGTCCCCAGCAGTCTGATATGACTACTGTCTGTATTGCTCCCACTCTCCAAAATTTCATTACAGCCAGCTCGCCAAGTCACAATACTGCAATGACGAATTTAATCCATCATATATATTTTTTTTTTTTTTTTTTTTTTTTTTTATCAGCATGACTTTATAATGCAATCATTGCAGCTGCTGCTGTATCACAAGCGGTTCCATACTCAGCAGTAAAATGATTCGTATGAGAATGTACATCTGCGGTTACAGCAACAGGTAATTCATTAAGAAAAGTGGGGCATCACAATAGGAGATGATGGCCACACTTGCAGACTCATGACACATTTAGAATGGAATGAGTGCCAATTAATATGTGATGTGGGAACAATCACAGTCTTAGTGAGATGTTTGATATCCCAGAGTCAGAGGAAGGTTTCTACACAGTGTGGGATGTGATTTTAGTCATTTCCAGGTCTGGGTAAATATGGAAAAAGAGTATGGAAAACTATTTGTGTTTCCAAACTATTGCCACTATTCTGTTTTCTAAAATAGATCATTCAGGATTTCTAAAAAATAAATTAAATACAAGCAGAGTTTTTCATGGTGTTTGGAGCCAAAATGTGTGACTGTACGTGTCCACAGGGGACCGTCATTTCCACTCTTCACATTCATTGTCTGTGTCAGCAGCCGTGCATTCTGGTAGCGCCACAGCGTGTTTTGAGAGATGGGGTGTCGTTATTTAATGTAAATCAGGGGCGTCCTGCGCTTCTCGCCCCCTCTCGAAAATCTTTTGAACTAACGATTGTAGATCTAAAATGAAGACATGAAGCATGTCTTATTTCTCACCCATTAAACTATTTTTAGTTTACAAATGAGCCGCCATGTTGGTCCAGTTTGAAATCCGGGAGCACCCATGAGTGAAAGTGTTCGTCTAATCAGATGCAGCAAAGTGTTTGCGTGGTTGCAGGAGCCTGAATGTTTTCTCAGTTGGAAGAGAAATTGATAAGTGTTGTGTCAGGATATAGACACGCCCATCAAGGGTCCAATGCTGAGAAGTGATGCGATCCGTCAAAGTCCCAAAACGCCCCTGTGGACACGTACCAAGAGAAAGTGGATTAAGATAATAAGCATTGCTATTTGTACTCAGATGTCAAATACGGTCTGAAAAATCTACAGAGAAATCAGGAAATTTGAGTATGGAAAATGTGTAGGAACCCTGTTAATATTACTTTAGGCCCTGGGGTTACACATGTTTTGGAGGTCCTTCCCTCCCTTCACAATATACAACGACAACATTAATTCAGAACTCCCCATCAATGGACAGCGACATTTAGTAAATGCAGTGCCCTGCTAATCAGTAAACAGAATATGAAACTCATCACAATACATCATAAGTCAAGACAAAGCCAGGTTATCAGCATGCAGTGTTTTCCTGAATTGTCTTCCAGCTTTTAGGCGGTTAAAAATATTGGGACTTTTTCATGAAATGTTTGCCAATATTGAGTAATAGATATGTGAGAGAGTAGAATAAAATGTCCCCTGAGCTGCACGCTGTCATCGTCTTGCTTATATATTTTTTTTAAATGTTTCTTATTGTTTTTTTTGCGTCACAAACACAAACATAGTTATACAATTGATAGCAATCATAACACATGCATATATGCATATACTGTAGTTTATGTAAATACATACATGTCAAGTACTATATGTAATTGTAATACTTTTTTCAAATTAAATAGTTTGTCCTATAGCAGGAAATAAGACATAAAGCCAAATAATATTAAGTTATGATATAGAATAACAGGATTCATACAGCTCTTCGAGAACAAAACTCAAGGTACTTAAACGAAAAATGTTCAGACTCTTGAAGTCCTCATCCTCAAAAAAAAAAAGTTTACAGAATTCCTTTATACCAACAGCAATCAAATCAATCATCAGTAACAAAGTGACAATAAACATATTGTCCCCTTGACCTTGGGGTGAGACTACACAATGTTAGCATACTTTGCCATTCTTATAAATAATGGGCTGCACTATCGGGTCACAATTAATTAATATCGACTGAACCGAATTGTATGTGTTTTTGTATGAATTTCTGTCTATGTGAGGAAAATGTAGCCTGGAATATTCGACACACTAGTTTGCAAATACGGAGAGGAAATAAAACATGAGCTCAGCAGAAGTCTGGTTGCCAGGCTAAGGAAAACGAGCTAACTGTGAGAAAAGTTAGATAAATATTCTGAATATATCAGCTAGAAAATTGTCACCGAATTGTTACATCCAGCGCCCCATAGTTACTTATTCAGTCATCACTTTTCCCACTGCTTCATGGTTTTGTTTACTTCTGATAGAAGTGAAAACAAACCTGAGAAATAGTCTCCTCACACTCATTTTTGGTAGAAAGCAGCCGCAGTGATTGTGGTGTTATAAAGTCAAGTTATGGGGGAAAAAAAAAAAAAAGATTGAAAATGCATTACATTTGTCAATGCAGCGTTTTGTCTATGCGAGCTGTTTTTAATGGAATTTTGAAAAGAATGGGAGCCGATGACTCCCGGGAGGTCGGCCAAACTTGCTGTAATAGAGAGTGCACAGGAACTTCTGACTTTGGCGAATACATCAACGGTTTCACACATTTCATGGAAAATAATGGCAAAGAAAATAGTGTTATCATATCAATTTTGCATACACCAACCAAAAGCTACTGCCACACCTACTACTGAATACAACATCTGCTTATATAAGATAAGGATGCCAAAACAATTGCAGTTTAGGTATTTTTCTCAATTAAATATCTTATTAAAATGCAAATGTAAAACACAGAACACAAGTAGAAAAGACAGTAGATTGCAAATAGCAAAGTAACATAAGAAAAATAATTAAATATGTTAACTTAATGACAATGTCAGTGACATTATCATAGTGAATCTATAAACCACTATACCCATGGATGGATTAGTGAACGGGCCTAAAGGACACAGGCCCAGGGGCCCAAAGTGTCAGGGGCCCCCCCTGGCCTTCACCGGCAAAATGTCAGTTGAAGGGACACGACTATGAAAAGGAGCAAAACAAACGAGACACAAAACAAAAAGATGCAAAATTACTACAAATAGACACAAAATAATCAGACAATATAAATAAATAAAAATAACGACAAAAATACCAAAACAGTTACAAAGTGACACAAAACAAATACAAAGAGACACAAACTGACCACAAACAGATGCAAAATTACTACAAATAGACACAAAATAATCAGACAAAAAAGAACTACAAAAATACCAAAAATACTTTTGTGTGTATGTGCCCAGAGGCCCATTGTCTCATAATCCGCCCATGACCCACTGTGTATATTCTATGATGTGGCTTGCATAAGATACATACACACAGCATGGGAATTTCAAGATGAAGGGTTTAATCAATAATTCATCATGAATGTTTAAGTTGTAAAGTGTTGTTTTGTCTTGTTATCTGACTGTTTTACAACACAACCTCAGGGCCTTTTTAATCATTGTATTCCCAGATAGAACTTTTCAGACAGCTAGCTCCTCCGTCAGAATCAATAGATATGCATCCCTGAGCTCTTATTCTCTGTGTTTCCATCTGTCTTCTTTCCATCCCTCCACTTTTTTCCCCTACCTGCCCACCTCTCCCGCTCTCTAACCCCCGTGTCTCCCCAGACGCTGCAGATGGGCATAAAGCATTTCTCCGGTCTGTTTGTGATGCTCTGTGTGGGCGTGGCCTTATCTCTACTGACCACAATAGCGGAACACATTGTGTACAAGCTGGTGATCCCGAGGGTCAAGGAGCCACGCTTCAAATACTGGCTGCACACAAGCCAGGTACTGAACTCAGACACAAACACACACATGCATATGTACAACACAGTGAAGCACCCTTTTGGTTATGAGTTGGCAAAGAACCACATTACAATTACTAGAGGAGGTAATCTGATTATTTACTTAAGCCCTATTTGTACGGGACTATTACCAGGGGACCTCATGTGATTTAGAAATGACTCCCCCATGTCTGTGTTTTGTGCGGCGCATTCGCACAGGATAAGCAAAGTCTGTATTTTACTTTATTGACATTATCCCCCAGATATGATGTCAAGAGCCTTCTTCTTTTCTTTCTATTTATTTTATTTTGTAATGGTAGCAGGGCCCGTACGAGACGCGCTTTGAGGAGAGAGCGACGGAGACCGCGGCTCTCAGCTGTGCTGTTTTTATTAAGGAATAGCCGCTAACTGATAAAGCTGTGCTGATAAACACATTTCATAATAAAAGTCCTTTTTGCTGTTCAAACGCTTTTATTGCGAAGCAGCAAAATCCGGAAATGTTTTCATCAGCAGTAACTTAACTCGACTCCTACAGCTGAAAAGTGAACATGAAACAGTAAAAACAGGGACACAGGAGAGATACTCATTATACAGAAGTGAGACTTACGTTTGATAAAATTGTCCGGATCGGTCAAAACTTTCATTTATAATTGCCAACGCAGCCAATACGACCCAAAATCACAGAGTTGACAGTTCGCACGGGACTAAAATTATCAGATGACCTCTGTGTTTGCCGAAATATGGGAGGTAATTTGCGCTGGAATTTGTACTTTACAAATTACGGACATGACAGATTCACACAGGATTAAGATCACAGACGACCTCCGCAATTATTACAAATTACTAGAGGTCCCCAGGTAACACTACTCCCATGCAAATATGGCTTTACAGTAAGAGAAAGTAGCCATAACAGGATATTAAATAAAAACATTGCAAGTATGTGTTTTTGTACTTAACAAACAACAGCACAGAGAAACAGACCAAATCATTGACAGTAAGCTTGTGACATTTAATGTGTTGCTTGTTTTCCAGAGATTACACCGGGCCCTCAACTCAGTCTTCACTGACGACAAACTGCCAACTGTTACCAAGCCCGAGAAGAGGTACTGTCCCTATCATTGAAGCCTGGGCTCAATACAATTTCACTTCAATTGAATAAATCCAGCAGACAAGTACATTTCTGTAATATATTCATGCTTAATGTGATGGTCTTTTATGGAATTTGATTTGAGGGAAATCCCACCCCTAATGGATTGAACTGAATATGAACTGAGCCCAGTTGTCTTGGAATTATTTATGACCCATTTAGTACATTTTGTTTTGACTTGGGAGTCATTAAAAACTCTTGTCACGGAAGGACACATCAGAAACAGGTTTTCCACTGACTTAACGCAGCTCCAAAATTTGTTATGTTTTCATTCATTATCGCTGGTTACCGGAGCTGGTTCATCGAGATAAACAGTGGGGGGTGGCGGCGGCGCTAATTCTCCAGACAGGTGTCATTATTCCACTGCAGAAGAAGAGAGCACAAGTGATAATAGTCTCCAAATGGAATAATTAACACCATTACGCAGTCACTAAAGTAAAAAAGTGAAATCCCTGTGAACAGTACTGAAGTCTATCACATACTGTCACATTTTGCTTATACTGATACACCAACTTGTCCACCACCACCAAGCATAACAACTTTTTCTTGATTATTTTTCTTTTTGAATTCCCAGTATTCCCTTTGTGTGAATGGAAACAGACTTATTTCAACATGCTGTGTTCCTTATGTTTACTGTGTATTGTTACTCTTCACAGAGTGGTATCAACACCCCCCCCCAGTAGTATAAAGAGCGACAAAGTATGTGCAGTGATGGATGAATGGGTCAAACCCAGGACTTTAACCCAAGAGACTGGTGTTTGTGTCCCGTGAGAAACCTATTTTTAGCGGACTTATTATTTTACGCAGTTTGGTTAGGTTTAGGCAACAAAACTACTTGGTTAGATTTAGGCAACAAAACTACTTTTTTAGATTTAGGCAACAAAACTACTTTTTTTAGGTTTAGGCAACAAAACTAGCCGCAAAAAGCATTGTTAGCTACTAACACATTTGTGCTAATAGCATCTGTCAATCTCAAAATACCAAAACATAACGTAATTACAAACAGCACACAAACAAAGAAAATGTATGTAGATGCCATGCTGAATTCCGGGGTATCACTAGAACATATCACATATCACATTTGAGCCCACACCAAAAGAAAAAGCATTTCAAGCAGGACGCCAATTTTCCAAAGTTAAACAGCCCATTGGCCAAATTATCAGGCTGCGAATAAGTGACATCAATTAACATCCAAGTGGCAGTTAAGGGACCCATTTTTAATCAGAAACTGAATAGAATGGCCCGTCTGTTGGAAGCTAATTATCATCAGTAAGGGAAATTGAGGGAATAATCGTATGCTGACGTCACAGAGTATTGTTTGGATCAGTGGGTGAGAGAGGGAGATTTAGTAAATCGTGAAAGCTTATTTTTGGTCAGTTTCGTGTCTTTTCAAATGTTGCATGGGTGCACGTCTTTGTGAGGGTTTATGTAACTAATCTGGACAGCTGTTTTGACACCACTACAGTGTGTGTGCAGCCCTTTTTATTCACAGTTGGTCAGTGCTCACACTGTCAAATCAAGTCTTTACTATGAGATCAGCATATCTGATTTAATGCAAGCAAAGTGGGAAATGTATTACTCTTTTTAAGGCCTCCAAGGGGGAGATAAAAAAAAAAAAAGCTTTTGCCCAGCAAGAGTTCAATTTCATCTTTCTCTGTATGATTCTGCTCTTCTCTATTTCTCACCTATCCCTACTTAGTGACACAGACTGAGGGGACACTCAGGTGGAGCACTCAAAGTGGGGATTAAACACACATAATAATAATTATGGAGCCAAGGCCATGTGAGGGATGCCTGTGGTAATGAGGATAGATTACCTACTGCTGCATAATTAGGCTCATTCAATCAAGCTCTTCTGCATCGTGCATGCACGCTGTCTAAGAGTCAGAAATTATTACTGTCATATTGTCAGTGTCCCGAAGAAACCTTGTGTGTCAGAGATGTCTGTTTTGCAAGCGCGGTACTGAAAAAGGATAATCTTCCCATGAGATTTTGTACTGTAGAAGGTTTCAGCTTGGGGTCGATTACGAGAAAATACACGTGGCGCACACACACCTGTTTCATCAGCATGAAAGTGGAGCGTATGGGTAAAAATGAAATTGGCTTAAAACGACTACTTAGGATGGAAACATAACGTATTTCATTTCCTAACTGCGCTAACAAGGCTGTAGAAAAGCCCAAAGGCATCACAGAAGTGTCTGTCTGAGAGAATTAGGAGCAGTGTCTGTAATACCACGAAATACTCTCCAATGTCCAATTAAGATCTTGTGATTTAGTATCAAACGGAGTGTTAAGGTCGTGTAGCTCTAGAAAAGACCTTTAACCGACACTAAAACAAGATCATTTGTCACTTCTAGTATAGATCAGGAATATCAGTTACAATCCAGCTGCTACACTCTCTGTGATGGAGAAATGATACGTGATAGGACCATTGCTCCCACTGTTTGTAATTGCTTATACTTACTATTTAAGTTGGCTTTTTTTTTTTACATTATATTTCCCTTCAATTTTAAATGCTGTTTTACAGTTTCCTGTTTTGTTTTGTTTTTTGTTTTTGTCAATTTTCCTGATTGAGATTCCTATGATATTACAAGACTGTCCTCCCTTGAAAAATGACCCCATAGATCGGGAAGTCATGTAACGTAGTGTTAGAGATGTTCTCTGGTAGTACTAAGACCGAGAAAGTCTATTCTGGGCCGGTGGAAGGGGTGGTGGTTGGGGTCACACAAACAAAGGACTTTGACCCATTTGAAACTAAAAGTCAACGTTGCGTTATTTTAACTTTAGGTAACAAATGGAACTATGTCACATTCTACGTCACATGCGTAATTACGTCATGTAGTACTGAAGTGAAGTAACGTAACGACAAAGTAGTTTTGGTGCCTAAACCTAAACAAACTGCAACCGTTTCACAATGTTAACCACGTGTTTAAAACTGCGACCGTTGCATTTAGGATGTGTTGATCTCCTGCCACCGGTCGGGGGGGCAATCGTCCTATATGGTAATATATACAAAACCACATGCAATGTCTTTGTTGTCAAGGAAATGGTTTGTATTATGCTTTTCATTCCCCACCTCCCCGGGGACACATCCATTTTCCCTCAAGAGTTCAATTTTTCGGGGCGAACCGGAGCAACTCTGCAGTGTCGAAGTAATTGGGCAGGAATTGTGCTCTCCTGTTCTACTCCTGCTGTGTATGTATAGCATGACATCACCGCAATTTGAAAGAAGTGTAATCACAACAGATAAGAGCTTCTGTATAACGGTCTACTGCAAGAAGACTGCTGCAAGTGCGACATTAACATTTCCACCCTCTGCAGGGTGGCCAGGAGGTCATTTGAAGCTGTACAGACCTGATGGTGGGGGATTCAATAGTTTTGCTCAAGGACAATTCAGCAGGGTGCATGTCTTTCTGGTGCACCTGTGTCCTGCTTGTTGAAGGACGGCCTCCCTATTCACCGTGCTACAAGCTGACAGACATCTGTACTGACAGATGGGTTGGGACATGCTGATCAGTGGTGAAATATCCTGTTCTAATTCCACTCTGTGGTTGTAGTGTATTGAGAACTGCTGCAGGGAAACATGAGCTGTCCTCTTCATAAGCTGCTCTGATTGACATGAGACAGAAAAAGTATGGGAGTTTTGAGTAGCTTTGGATTCTGTATCTGCTACATGTGTCTAACAACTGTATATCTACTGTAAGTTGCAAGGACATTTGTAAAACTACTGCTTATATGGATAAAATCAACATTCATGAAAAGGTAAATTAAGGACTGCACATATATTCAGTGGTGGAATGTAACTAAGTGCATTTACTCAAGTACTGTACTTAAGTACAATTTTGACATACTTCACTTAGTATGTATTAGACAGTATTTATGCTACTTTATACTTTTACGCTACTACATCTCAGAGGTAAATATTGTACTTTTTACTTCTATACATTTATTGCATACTTATAGTTACTATTTACATATTAAAAACACATAAATATGATATGATGCACTACTGTACTATGAATCTGCAATCTAAAATTGCTTCCACATTGACCTACATTAAAATGCTCTTACATGTACGTGTTAGTGATGAAAACAGAATAATAAATTATTCAATAATAATTTAACACTAGCTGAATGAATGCAGCCACTGTGCATAATGAGTACTTTTACTTTTAATACTTAAAGTACATTTTCTTCTAATAGTTACATAATTTTACTTAAGTAACATTTTCAACGCAGGACTTACTTACTTACTTACTATTTTGAGTATTTTTACAGTGTAGTATTATTACTTCTACTTAAGTTAATGATCTGTATACTATCTTAAAGATCTTTGCACACCAAGTCCATATTTTTTATATGCGTTTTTTTAATCCGTCATTCAAAAACAAATGCTGTTCACAGAAACTTTGCACACGGAGTCCGATGCGTTTTATCTATTTTCTATTTGCTGCAAAATTTTGCTATGCAAGACAAGGAAATAAGAGCAAGGAGATTTGCACTTTCTGATAAAGGAGCTTCTGTGTTTCCAGGTCTATTTCAGGACGTCAGTGGTCCAGTTTGATTGACAGTGTACCTGCAAGTGTAGTTAGGAGCGCTGGAGACGATCCACTGCCGTTTTAGCCGGCCCATGTGTCCACCGTGTTCAGAGCAACTCACACACGCAATTCCCTGCTCCACTATCATGCCGGATCTATTTTTGCCCGAGCAGCTCGAGTCTCTGAAGTGTGCAGTTCTCTTGTAAATGTGTATTAATACCTGTATTTACATTTTGGATGGTGACGTTTGCATAGACGGTGGCTCTGAGTAGTCGAACAACTCTCCTTTCCTTTTGACGGATGCGAAAAAAAACGCACAAAATCGGATGGACGAAAGAGGAATTTGGTGACCCTGCAAATTGGATGTAGGAGGGACTAGATATTTCTGGAAATTATAGGAATCTGAGAACTGTAAATTGTGTAGGAGGATGGAGGAGGAGGGATCTGTCCTCTCTGAAGAAAGGGAGCAGGGTTACCCTCAGCACTTGTGAAAACTAAATTCTATCCCCATAAATGATGAGAGAAAAGTAGGCTGACTTGCAGCTGTATATATATATGCTCCTGGCCTCTTCATATACAGAATGTTAAACAAAGAGCTCTATTTGTTTTTTACCTATTGAGACGCCCTCTGATGTCACTGTGAGGAACACAACGAGCTTTACATTTTATATGTGTACTTCTTTCACCATCTAGGAAAATAATGTTGATGTGAAGGACGTCCTAACATTGCAGAAATACATTTTATTTTAGCTTTCTTTTCACACACTTTGCCAACACTGCACGACGCACAGTTCCCTTTCTGACTTTGATATGATTATTTCTTCTGGGATTTTCTACCAGGCACAAAAAATAAAATAAAAAGATGGTGTTTATATATTTTCTGGTGAAATGATGTGAGCTTCGTCTCAATCATCATGTCCATTCATATCATGAAAGTTAAAAGAGCTTCTTTTTCAGATGGGAGTGACACATGGACTCCTAAATGCTAAGGACATCAAGTTAGAGGCTGGATAGAAGAACAGCAAAGTGAAAGGGCTTTAAAGTTATGTGACTAGCAGCTACTAATATGTATGAATTACACAGCAATGTCTTAAGTAATTCTGTGTGTCATTTCCCACCATTTACCACCAACTGACTTATGGTACGCGTCCACAGGGTCCCTCATTTACATGCTTCCCATTCATTGTCTATGTAAGCAGCTGTGCAATGCATTCTGGTAGTGACGCAGTGAGTTTTGGCTCCTAATTTGCATAAAGTTGAGGTCTAGACTACGTTATGCAAATCAGTGGCGTACAGTGTGACTCGCCGGCTCTGGAAACGACTTAAAAATGTTTAAACTAACCGTTGTCGATCTAAGACGTAGTATAAAGAATGAGAAAGTCCACGTAGGGTGGAGGTCGGGGTGGATGGATGGGTCAAACACATACAGGACTTTCATCCAGGAGACCGCTGTTCGTGTCCCGTGTGAAACCAGAAGTCAACACGTTGACTTATTTTAACGTTACATACTTTACTTATGTACGTAACTTAAGTTACATCCTAACCAAATACTTTTGTTACCTAAGCAACCAAGTTGTTTTAGCGCCAGCCTCACTATAGTGACGTCATGACCGTTCAAGGTGATGCGTGGTATTTGGACGCATTTGCCCTCCACAGAAGTTTATGGGAAAGATTGGCGTATCACAAAATTTGACTTTTGGCATACACACTTTACACAATTTAAAAGTGTAAAATTGTGTTATTTGTACGCAGATTGAAGAGACCAGGTTGACTAATGATAAGAATCAACTTTATTGGCATTGCACTTTTCAGAGCAGCCACAAAGTGCTTTTAAAATGAATAAAGGTCAGTTTTAGGCAGTGATTTAAAAGCCTGAATTTTCCACATTATTGAGTACTAATGGCACAAAAAGCTCTGTGTTTTCAAGCTAGGTGTTGGAACGCCTACCAGGGACCTGCCTGAGGTCACCAGGTGGCTGTAATATATTATAATTAGTTAGAAAACAACTATGCTATAAAGTCTAGCACACCGACACCAATAAGTATGCTTCTAAAAATGCTAAAATTGGCATTATTATCTTAAGACATAAGGGATCTGATAATGTTAACCACGTTGCAAAATATTCTCTTTCATTGCAGCCACGATGTAAGCACAGGTGCCTTCTTGTCAAAAGGTGCATATATCATTTTCTTTTTATGTTCTTATATTCTGACGTCTCATCTGTCAGCTTACGTCTCTTTTGATGTATCTCATTAGATTCGTCTTGTCACTTTTTTCATCACTGGTGAAAACACCTTTGATTCAGAGAGTTCTTCAGTTAGGCTTCAATTCATATGAGAGGAATCTCTCTTCTCTACTTCTTAAATGAAATCATGGTTATTTCTCAGCTTGCTGATCTGGTCCAGAGAGGAAACCAAAATGTAATTATTTTCGAAGTCTCTGCAAGTCAGAACTTTCCTATAAATGACTGCACAAAACTTTAGAGTAGACAGGGTACAATATTTAATTAGATTTTATTGGTGCTTTATATAGTGGTTTGTGTTCTCATTTGGGTTTTAAAACCAAAGCTCTGAACACCCACACAGGTGTTTTCAGTTAATGTGGCTGATTAGACCTCTTCCTAGTGGACGTGTTGACTCTAACCGACTGACATCTTCCTGAGTCTCCTGTTAGCTTTCTTACACCTGTTAGGGCGGGACAAATTACACCTTTATCATTCTTATTGGTAGATGAAGATTTGTGATCTGATAAATTCCCCGAGCAGAGGTTTAATCTGCCAGAATAACTGAAGACAACACCTGTGTGGCTGTAAAGTTTATGTTCATAAAATAAGTTTATTTGTATTGTAACTCTACCACAAAAAAACAAACAAATAGTAATCTGTTTACTTCTTTTATGAATATGTTTTTGTCTTAAAATGCAACTTTTCTTCTTCTATTTGTTTGAATAAGAACTCAGGATGTGACTCATGACCACTTAGGGCCCAGATCAGACAGAACGCATTTTAGCAGCCTGGAGAGGCTTTTTGTAATTGTTTTCAATTAGAGTGATGCGTTTTGCTCGCTGCTTTTGTGTTGCTGAGTGCCTCACATTTTTCTCACAGGAGCACCCTGAACGCATCGAGTTGAAAAAAATTCAACTCGGAGCGGAAAAGCGCCCAACGTCATGAATCGTTTCTTCCTGTTGTCCAATCAGATGGGTGGGCTTTCTGTGGTTGCAATGAAAACAAATTGGAAATACAGTTCATGGTTTGTTAAGCTAACGGTAGCTCACTTTCAACGCCGCTCTAGGCAAGCTGCAAAATATATCTGAAAAAATTGTAGGCTCAACTTTCTAACGGGATACTTTGCCGATTTAAAACCAGTTGTGTGCCATCTTGTGTGCAGTGTCCAATCATCGCGGACCTCCGCTGCTCCGGTCTGTGGAGATCTCCGTGCCCTGGTGCCACACACACTGCCCACAGAGCTGGATTTAAATCAACAGCATATCCCTCAGGTCCTTTTTACCCTGTGTTGTTGTAGGACTGCAGGTGGAAGTGGAAATATCTTTCACCAACACAAAAGCAGCGAACCAAAAGCTTCACTCTCATTGTAAAACAATAACAGAAAGCAGACCAATGCAGGCTGCAAATAAGCGATCTGTCTGATCTGGCAGTGTGCCTCACATTTTTCAACCTGCAAAACATGCTCTGTCTGATCAGGGCCTTATGTGTCATTTCAGCACTGACTCACCAAAACACCTTGTATTAAAAAAAAAAAAAAAAAAAAAGAAATACCATAAAGGTGATTATGTGTACAAAAAAAAAAATCAATTATCTGGGCAGAAGCAAGGTCTATCTCGAGCAAAACATTCCCATTGTTTGGTGAAGCATAAAAGCAAGGACACTCACTCTGTATTTTCTCGAAACCCAACATGACACCAGCCTGTAATATCCAATTATGTATTGCAGATGCCACTTTTTTCTGCCTTATTCCTACCAAGTGCCGATGCTGTGCAAAAGAGGGAGAAGCTTTGGGTAACTTGATGTTGCAGTTTTTCATGGTCAGTGCAATCAAAGGAATTGATATGTCGCCAAGGACAACCATGGCTGGCTGTTTTTTTTAAGTTTGGGTAGCTTTAAAGCTCCAGTGAAATAGCTTCGAGATTGTATTTTTTCTTTATATTTTTTTTTCTTCGTATATAATTATGCAGGGAGAATGAAAGAAGGCAGAAGGCCATTTATGTTAAATGGACAATGGTTGAGAATCACTCTGCTCCTCCATCACTCCCTGAAGCAGCGCAAAGAAAAAGGATTTGACAGACGTGTCAGGTGACATTAGTGATGTGTGTCAAACTGACACCTCACATCTCCAACTCACAGTAGGCCCATTGCTGCTGGAGCTTGTTATCTTAAAGACCAGGGTGGGCCTCCAGGTTGGATGGGAGAGATTGGCGGGGTCAGTGCTGGTCCCGGAGGAAATTAATTGGACATGAATTAGATTTTTTCCTTGACAGTCAAGGTCTTCTTTTTTGTCTGGAATACCTGCATGCTGTGGGGGATTATTCATTGCTAATCATTAATGCTTATTTGCATTATGTATGACATGACATTATTAAGACTGAATCCAGGCATCATCATTGTTGGCTGCTCTACCTGTAACAACAACTCAACAACAACAACAACAACAACAGTAACAACTGCACAACATTTATTGGATGTACTTTTCTAGCTCAACTACAATGCCCATGTTCTGAACAAATAGTTTGGTAATTTGACCATTAGGTCAGCTAGTCAGACCATGAGGACTTTAAAGATGTGCTGCTAAATGTCATTATGGGGACAACCAAATGGTTGGCCCACCATAGCACCAGGAGTGGCCTGATTCACTACAAAATCACCACAAAATCGAAACAAAAAAAACATCAAAAAGTGGAGAATGAATCATTAAACCTATTCTGATGTTTTTGGGGGATTCTGATTAAAACAAGATTAAGGATTTAGTTACACTTGTCTTTTCAATGTGATTTTTGTGATCAGATGCGTCAGATCAGAACCCATACAGCAGTATAGGGACATTTGTCATCACTTGATATTCTTGATCAAGGTCTCCCTAAATTGCAAATTGTCATACAAAATGCTCTGTACATGTTGCATGACAATTTGCAATTATGCTGTATGTGCAGCTGCAATTAAGAGTGGACGTATCATCTGTGTGTCTATACAATAGTTGGGGACAGAGATACCATCTGAACCACTGGTTTTAGGATCCAGCCTAGAAAGATGTGGTCAGATGATACACAATCTCCCATATTGGCATTCTTAGGAATAAAACAGAATTTCTACCTGATATTTCTCTATGTATCTGTCTTATCTCCAGGTGCAATGAGGGAAACAACCAGTCAGCATCGTGGAATCCTGCAGAGTCCTCTCACTGCAACAGGCGTAGAGTCCTTCCACAAGACATGCAGAATGACCTGGAACGCACATCCTCTGAGCAGCTTCCTCCCCCACCACCCCCATCTCCCCTGCCTCATCCCCATCCTCTTCCCCTACTGGAGAAACACCTACCCATAGTGACTAACTCTAATGGCCGCTCTGACCTGTTGGGGCGGGGATTGGGCCAAGGACTGGGGCCAGGGCAGGGGGGCTCCGGGCAGGGCATAACACGTTTGGGCGTGGGCGACTGCGGCCCCGGCCTGGGTGTGGGCCGGAACCCGCTGGTTCAGGAGCTGTCAGAACTGGAGGGTCAAATCCTCGTAATCAAGCAGCAGCTGCAGTCAGCCATGAGGAGGAAGCGAGAGCTAGAACAGTACCAATCAGAAAACCAGCAAGCAAACCAGACTGCACCCAGTCAGCCCACATCACAACCGCCTAACCAGTTTGCTCACTATACCCAGTCCCACCAGCAGACTAACCAACACACAAACAAACTCCCAGAGTTCTGAAGCTTGTCTCCTTTGTTCTGCCCAGAGAAACCTGGTTAGACATGGGACTAGTTTCCAAAACCTCCTGTATAGGTTCTGGAAAAGGATCCTTGTCTGAGTTTCAGAGTTGGAACCTTCACAGATTTCTGGAAGCTGAATCCTCTGTCAGGAGTTCCCCTGAATGCCGGACTGATACCTTCTCCAGGGATCCGATCCTGCTGTGTAACTCCGGTAGAACATTTCCTGACTTCTGGAACGTGAGCGTCACTTAGACGATGTATTGGACAAAGGTGAACCAGGGACCCTGAACCAAATCTGTTCTCACAAGCTTGTTGATGTCACCGAAGAGCTGTGCAAACCTTTCTCTTCTTTACCTCCCTTCCCCCATTTTCTTCACCTCCCCAATCTGTTCATTTTTTCCTTTGTATCCATTCCTATTCCCCTCTACCCCTTCCTCTTGTCCCTCTCATCCCTTCCCTCTAAGCCTCGTCTCTTCAAGGGTACAGATTTGCTCGCCATGATGATCATAGATATGAAGACTGGTATTTAAGCTTAATGGGCTAATTCACCTGAGTCTTATGTTGAGACTCATTGAGAGTGTAAATGACCTGACGTTGAACCCATCCAGTTAAGTCTTTATGGCCTCGTGCTGAAACCTTGTATCTTTGAGGGGGAAAGAAAAGAAATATGACTGCATCGTGATTGGTTGATTTTACCATCGATGTCCTAAAGTTTCTGGCATTTGACAATGCATTTGATGTGGCTTAGGTCATTTTTTTCTTGTGCGCCTTTTTAAGGGTTGGTAGGGCAAAAGATATAAAGCTTCAGCAAGACACCCCAATATTCATCAACAACATCTGGTTGGCATCTTGTGGTGGATCATAGGACAAAATCTTATTTTAAGGAATCACTGTATAATGTTGTCCTGCACTTCACCGATGCACTTCTAGTTTCTTAAAGAAAGCTGCACCTACAAGTCATCGTTTAACTTGTCAGAGTTTGACTTATGTTCTGGATGTTTTTCATCCTCATAATGGCTTCGGGGTTATAAACACAGGGTGTGAAGAAGTAATTCATTAAATGCTAATAAATCCAAGAGTCTTCAGCCTTTTCAGTCAGGGACCCAAAACAGGACCTTTTTACCCAGCCTCTTGAGATCATACTGACACAACAAACTGAGAACCACCATTCACCTTTTGGTACAAGACATTTGTTGAACAGTAAACATAAACATAGACCACTAGTCGAACTCTGACATTTTATTTGAATATGATGATCATTCACAACTGAACACACTGAAACAGTCCCTCTGTGATGAGACCTGTTTTCTTGCATCTTCTGTTTGCGTTTGGATGTGTTCTGTTATTAAAAACGTACCTCTCTTCTTTGCACTTAATTTAATTGAAACTTTTTTTTTTCTAACTACCTTACACATATATACATATGTGTATACATATACATAATACATATACAATTTCCAGTACATATTTGAAAGCAGAATGTAGGACACTGTTACCCCTTTTTCACCAAATTAGCTCTGGCTCATGAACCAGTTTTGTTCAGAAAACTTGGAACCTTGGTGCTACCCAGCGAGCCAGCCTGCGTTTCCACCAGTTTTGAGCGGAACCATTGTAATCAAGGGTGTGTTTACAATGAACAATGGAAGTAAACCGTAGTTGCAAGATGGCCGATCGCATTGATTACCTGTGAGCTTTTGTTCAGAGTTTCCAGGTCTTAGTGAGTCAATGAAACCAGAGGTACAGAACAAAGACTGCCATCCAGGGCATACTAATCGAACTGTGCATTAAGGATTTATTTCCTGATATATGGACATATATTTTTCCAAGTTGGCCACTGAGATTCACCTGCAGTTACTCAATTCCTCCCATCTAAATAGATTCCATTATGGTTTAAAAAAAAAAAAAGAAAAAAAAAACACCCTGCAGCTATACACATAACCAACCCACTCAGAGTTTTGCTTTCCGCCTTGAAACAATGTTGCACTATTCTTCACTCATATTGCTAGGGGACAGCAATTTGAGCAGGAAGGCGTACTCAGAACAGCCAAGGATGACATTTTATAAACACACGGCATGGTCAAATACTGCCACACACACACAAACAGTCCCTATCTATTTAGCCAGTGTGTCTGCAGGGTAAGCGCAGGCTGTCACAGCTGAAATGAATACCTGACAGAGCAAAAGAGCAAGTGCACTGGCTGAGCCGTCAGCTCTCTTTGTGTCTCTGTGTGTGTGTACCTTGCTTAGCGGTGACATAAACATCACTGAAGTCGCTGCCATCGTAACAGGATGAATCAACAGAAAAACTAAATAAGAGCCTGGTTTTAGCATCCATGCTCATTCCAATCACTATCATGTGTGCTTGGACAGGATGTGACACTGGACAAAAATAAGGCCCATATTCATACTGAATTTTATAAATAAGTTTGCTAAATCTTAATCATGTTTTTTCTCCTTAATCTCAGAGGCAACTATATGAAGCACCAGGCTTCTCCTTTCAAATTAGCATTAATAAACAAAATAAATAAATGTCAGATGTGTGTTTTTGTTCAAGAACAACCCTGAAGGTGTTCTAGTCCTCTGAGAGACGTTGCATTATCATAAACTCATCGCATCATGGTTGAGTACATATTTGAAGAGCATTTAAAGACATTTTTTCTCCCTGAACTGAGCCTCCTAGGAAGCATCTCCCTCTCGATTGTGTACTCTACATGTACCAATCAAATGTTTAGAGGTAGGGTCACATTGCACTTCCATCCTGCAAATATTCACTCTGTCCACCGTTGTGCAACTTGTGCACAATCAGCCAATAGAAACACACAACAGTGTTTGTAAATGGAGGACTCATTTTTCTACTGTCATCATCTGGTTTAGTACAGTATTACAGACTTTTTACATTTGTATTTGTGATCACTCTGGTCAATGTTTATTTATTACCCACTTTGGAACCATGACATCATCCTTTTACAGGGCAGGGTGCGGGTTCAATTTTGTTGAATGAAATGTGTTAATGTCACCTTTAGGCTGTAGATGAGCCATGATTTAGGTGAGGGCCAATCATAGCAAAGAAGGTGGGATTTGTATGCAGCAGAAGAATTACTGTAGGGCTGTCTGCAAGGCATAACAACACACATCTCTAAATATTCAAACAAACACAAGGGCGGACATGTTTCGCACTTCTTCCAGCAAGGTAACTTGGTAAGACTGACAGTCAAGGTGGAGTCTGCGCTCTGCCTTTCTTCTTTTTTTAATTTCAGTTTGAACTTTAAATTGGAGAGGAATAGAGCTATTGTGTTTACGTTTATAACCTATTATCATCCTTGTCTTTGGCCACAATCTTTTATTATAAGAAGAAAATAGTTACCACTTTAATTTCAACATTTTGATCATAGACCATTTGTATAGCACCAAGGCAAGTTTATTTGTATAAGCCTTAATATAATTTAAATGGGTAAGTTATATAAAAAAAGCATCCCCCGTACAGTAGTCACAAATGGGGAACTTAGCTATAAAGCCCAAAACAGTTTTTTGTACCAGGCTGTAAACATGTTTATTTCTGCTGTAAAGTTGGGCATTTTAACATGGGGGTCTATGGGGTTTGACTTACTTTTGGAGCCAGCCTCGAGTGGCCATTTGAGGAACTGCAGTTTTTGACACTTCTGTGTTGGCTTCATTTTTCAGCCCCAGAGGTTGCCGCTTGATGTATATGCAGTTTATATATTTTTTGTTTGTACAACACTAAACAAATAAGAAACATATAAATTAATGCAAAATACCTGTCAAATCAATCTCAAGTTGAGTCAGTTTTAGCCCAATATCACAACTTTCCCTCAGGAAATCTGTACAGCATACAACAAATGAGGAGGAAGATGGAATAATTCCCTCCAAAAAAAAAAGCCAGATCCCATGCTCTTCATCAGCAGATGGAATTTGTCCATGTACTGAGCATTTCCAGGACTTCCATCCAAATGTTGGGTTTCAAATTCAATCTTGACATTGGAGACACTCAAGGACGATTCATCATATCACATGAGCTTCATCAGACTAAAAGAAAGTACAGCCCTGGTATAAACAATGATTATTGTGACAGATATTCTGTCAAAATGTCATAAAGCTCATTCATATAATATGAGAAAAGCACATCAGTGATATCAGCCATGCTTAATGAAGCTATAGCATAAGTTCAGGCAGGAGGACGATCCTTTTGCATGTTTAGGCCTGTAGTTTGATGTCTGCATTCTGTCGTTCACTCCTCTCATGCACATTCATTATTTTCCTTGTTGTCCTTGTCTGGGGTTGTTGATCATATCTGCTGTTGTCATCAGCTGTTCTCATCAGCTGATCTCATCTATCCAATAGCACAGTGACACACCCACATTGTTAGCCTATCACCCTGCTGCTGCCTCTGTTTAAATATGATTCATGCTGCTGTTATGCACATGGTACATTCACAGCTGTTAGCTATTTAAATCTATTCTCCTCTCTGCAAATGGCAAGCACTCCTCCACCTCCGCATCACCGCCAATCTTTGCAGATTTATCAGCTCCATCAGAATCAGCAGCCTCAGCAGAATCATCAGCCCGAGTCTGGGCTCCACGAGGGGATTTATCCTGCTGCTGTTCAGGGCAGACGCCCCTCCATTACAAATCTCCCTGTAGAGTCTAAGCACCAAAGACTTTCTGCCAAGACTTAATTATCACAGATCACCTGTTCTAGTAAACTATTTTTTATTTTTTCATTCACTTGTCTCTCCTGATTGAAATAATTTCCTAGAAAATATTGTTGTGAAACTCAACAATGCTGTAATATCTACAGCTATACAGGTGAAATTGATATATTTTCATCTAACTCTAAAAAAGCAAAATATTAAATGTTATTTTTTTATGTAATACCCTTCAAAATACAGTACACACTGTAAGCCTGATTACTCATGGTTAGATCAGGAGTGTGTCCCTCTCAGGCGGAAAAAGCAAAGATTCTATCAGGGCTGAATAAAAGTGATTGTGGTGGAGAAAACTTGTTTCTTTAAATTTCATGAAGTAAATGGAGTACATTTATACAGTGCTTTTCTAGTCTTAGTGACCACTCAAAGCACTTTACAGCACAAGCCAGCATTCACCCATTCACACACACACACACTGGTGACAGAGGTTACCATGTTGGCTCATCAGGAGTGCTAAACATTCACGCACGCACGCACGCACTGATAGCTGTGGGGTTCAGTATCTTGCCCAAGGAAACTTCCACATGTAGATCAGGAATCGAACCACTGACCTTCTGATTAGTTGACGACCATCATCCCTCCGGAGCCACAGCCGCATGAAGTCAGTGAAGTCTTATTATTGAAACTACACACATTTTAATCACACTTAGTCCACTTTTATTAATCTCTCAAAGTGCAAAACCAGAGTCTTTATTTTGTACTTTCCAAACATACTTTCCTTAATGCACACCACTGAACACACTTACCATACATCTTTCCACTTACTATTACACCTTTTATTGCATAAATTCTGTATCTCTGTGCCTTTTTTCACCACAAGCTTTCAGCACTGTACATTTAAAATATGGCTAGGATTGTTAGCATAATTACTTGGACACAATGTGACAAAAATCTAAGGCACTAGAAGTCATAGACTACGGTCCACATATTCTGCTGAAGCACACATAAATCTAGGACGATGAGGGTTAGGGACAAAATATTCACCGCAGGCTTTTCTGCTCAGCAAATACATGTGACGTAAGAGACATCACATTTAAAATACAAAACGGGAGCACATGATTCATCTCTTCTTTCTCAGCCAGAACATAGGGGCTCATGTAGCAGTCTATGTATTACGATGAGCTCCATCACAGTCGTATGAAGAGTCTCATATAAAATGGAAATATAGGCACAATTATGTCCTGGTGTGGCTAATCTCCGATTGGGGCCAAGATCCGTGTCCAGCCAAGCCTGAGAAAGGGACACAGGTGGCATCCAGCAGCGGAAGTCACAGCACCTGTTTCAACATCTGGACCATCATTCATGGTCGATAGGTTTTGATAACATCTTTGATAGGCCTCCTGCATATCGGACAGCAGGCGTTGATCTGTCTCTTCAGTTTCAGCCCACAGTCGTTGCACAGACACATGTGTCCACAGGTGTAGATGACTGTGTCCACGTCCTGGTCGAAGCAAATGGTGCATTCTCCGTTTTTTCCAGCAGGGGGCAGTTCTGGGGCGGTGAGAGTGGGAGAGACGGGAGGGCTGAGAGGAGAGCTGGGAGCAGTCACTGCATGAAAAGAAAGAAAACATTTGTGAGTCTGGAAATGGAGCAGACATGGATGCATGTGGACAGTGGAGTATGCCATGCTCAGATCTTTTATATATTCTATTCTTTATTCTTTGTCTGTGTTTCTGAGTGTTTTTTTTTATATAAGCTATACATAATACTAATTTCCATTTTAGAATCTAATCTAAATGATTTAAACTTAACAAAAGCAATATGTATTAGTACTGCAACTACTGGTTATTTTCATGTTTCTTTGTGTCCAATCAAGGGAATATCAATCACTCTGGTGTTTGGTTGTTTCGATAAGATATCTCAAAATATTTAGATTTTCATAAATCATGTTTTTTTGGCTGGACTGCAGCAAAGGTGGGGAGCCAGCCCTATAAAGGAGAAAGTCTGTCGCTGAGTGATTGCCTAAGTTGGTGTCAGTGATGAAGTTACACCATTAGTCAGCGTGGTTGATGATGTCAGTGGAGTTGCAGCTTCTCCATTGGCTCTTTCAAAATGATTCAGCGTGACAGTCAGTTCAGTACACAACAAATAAATATTACTGAGACCACATACACGGTCCAGCCACACACGAAGTTTCACCCTAGTCTTGTTTATTGTGGAGTCAAAGGAATATCAATCAAACTGGTGTTGGTTTATTCATTTTAAGAATGGCTTGTATCTGTTTTTTCAAATGAACTCTTCATATGTAACATCAGAAAACAGCTAAAAATGTCCATCACAATTTTCTTGAGCCAAAGGTGATGTCATCAATGTTTGTTTTGTCTACCCCAAAACCAAAACAATATTAAATTCACTATCATGATAAGACAAGGAAAAGCAGCAAATGTCCAGATTTGAGAAGCTTAATCAAGACGGATGTTTTACTTTAAAAATCATTTAAAGTGCGCCTCCTCCAGGTTGTAAAGAATGTAAAAAAAAAATACTCTGCTATGATTAATATTTTGTTTAACATGGTTTTCCCACAAAAAAGTAAAAAATTAATAAATAAATACAAAACTGGAAGGAAGCACTGGGAAAATAAGGGGCTGGAAGCACAGCTACTCTTCTCCCACAATAAGAAATTCTGGATCTGGCCTCAAGCCCCGCCCACCACTGCTGCCATAGTTACACTTGATTGGTTCCTTAGACATATGACATCATAAAACCTGTCTGTCTGAATCCAGATGTTTGAGACTGTTGTTGGCACACTGCAGTGTGAAGGCAGAACTTCTCAGCCGTGGTGTCGTCTGGTCATTTCACTCATCATATGTCTGGTAGCAAATTTAAAAAACACCATATACATATGTTAACATGGTTAAAAACTGGATTTTCACGGGACTGGCTCTTTAAATACATTCTCATTTCAGGGTGGACTTTCCCTTTAAGTGGCAGATTCATGCAACAACATCTCACCTGCCTGTCAGCACCGCGGACAGCGACAGTGCCACACACACTGATACACACACACACACACACACACACACACACACACACACTGATACACACACAGTGAGGGGCAGGGCATGCTCATTTTGTAATGACTAGCAGCTAATACAGCATAATCTACGCTCATGTTACTGCGGCACTGACAGCTAAACAGCAGAGGGCAGGATGCAGGCTTTCCTATAGACACCCCCTCCGATTTTCTTTTCTTTTCTTTTTTCTTTTTTTTTGAGTTTCTCAGCCACCGGAGAAATCCCTTTATTTATTTTGGGGTTTCAACGTCTGATCGACGTGCCTCCGTGCGTCTCGGAGTAAATGACCACAGATGTGATGCACAGTGTCTGACACGTCTCGGCTCTGAGGGTCTCTGCAGAGCAAGGTAGAGACATCTCTTCCTGCTCCACGCCCTATCATCCTCATCATCATCCTCATCATCATCATCATTATCTGCCCAGCACCATGTCCCCTCCAGCGTCGGCTGCGACAGCGAGTGAGAGCACCACCACCACCACCACCACCACCACCACCAGCAGCACCGTGTTGGAGGAGGACACCAGAGAGGAGGTATGCTCTTCTACCATCCTTACAGTCAGCAGATGATGCCTTTTGTTGTGTTGTGTTTGTGAGGTGTTGGCGCAGGGCTGTAACGCATCCATGTGCACACTGTGCAGCATGTCTCACACTGCAGCACGTGAATTATTTGCCAGGGATTTTACAAATAACATATCCTTGGTTACAGTTTGACATCATTTGACAACACTTTCTATTAATTTATAATGCATCCACGGCTGCACACATAATGCTTTCTGATGCACTGTAGCAACAGTCGTACAATAGTATGGATGTGACTTAAGTTCAATGGATGCTCCTGACTAAACTACAGCACAAGCGTAGATTTCAGGGGGGATGCAGGGGACATGTCCCCCCTCAGTATTTAGAACATGTCCAATATGATGGATGATGAAATTCCATGATGGAATTAAAGACATTTCCTCCATAAATTGATGCAGAAAAAGCACAAGTTGGTGCATAAAAATTCACGAGAATGCAGGAAATTAAGTGTTTGACGATCAAAACCCCCCAAACCTAAGGAAGTGCATTGCATTCACAAAATAAATAAATAAAATAAGACACCTTATCTTGTAATTATGAGTTACTGTCTTGTAATTACAAGAAAAGGTCTCATAATTTGGAGTTTAGGAGAAAAGATCTCGTAATTATGAGATTTTGTAATCACGTAATATATATGAGATATTTTCCTGTAATTATGTCTAATTGCTTTTTCTTTTATGTCCATTACATATGTGCCCCCCCACCCCCCATGTTGAAACCTACGCCCTTGAAGTAGAGGTTGACTGATGGGGTTTATAATACATTATGACTACATACATAACATCTCATGGTGTGCTATAATAATCCATGTAGTATCATAAGTTATTATTGTATGTGTTAAAGGTCCCATATCATGCTAAATGTCAGGTCCATACTTATTTGGGTTTCTACTACAACATGTTTACATGTTTTAATGTAAGAAAAACACATTATTTTTCTCATACAGTCTGTGTGAATATACCTGTGTTCACCCTCTGTCTGAAACACTCTGTTTTAGCACCTGTCTCTTTAAGACCCCCTCATTACATTTTAGTCTGTAAAAAATCCTTATTGTGCTAAAGATGTTGCAGTGATCAATCAGCAGTAGAGCTGCAATGATTAGTCGATCGACGGGAAAATTATTGCAGAGTATTTTGACAATCGATTAATCCTAATTATTCATGCAAAAATGGCGGAAGAATGTAGGTATCAGCCTCTGAAATGTGGCGATTTCCTGCTTTTCTCTGTTTTATATCGTATGAAACTGAATATATTTGGGGTTTGGACAAAACAAGACATTTAACACATACATCACCTTGGACTTTGAGAAACTGGGATGGACATTTCTCACTATTCTCTGTAGGACTGCACAATATAGCGTTGTTTTATCGTCATCGCAATATCAACTTGGCAATAAACACATCGTGAAAGACACTCAGGGATTGTTTGAGTTGAAAGAGAGCATCTGTAGAAAACTGCGCTTTAAAATGTAACTATCTTTTTTTTTTTTAAATGATGCATTTTGTGTTCAGTTCAATTTGTTCAATAAAATGTCAGAAATAACTTAATTTCAGTTATT
>JAOVVB010035491.1:0-15380 GCA_028570985.1 Heterobranchus longifilis
TCACTGCAGAGTCAGTTTAACATCCTGGATATTTAAACACATGTTGTAGACCCTTCTGTCTGCTTCTCTTTGAAATCGCTTTTTCCCTTTTCCAAAAATTAGATAGTATTTCTTCAGGGAGTGCAGTTAGTGGCCGTGTGTGCTCATAGACTGTATGTGCTAGATCAGAGAGCTTGACGGACCAACAACAAAGGGGCGTGGCTTAGTGAAGGGTCAATTGGTGAAGGAAACATGTATAATTAGTCTTTATTAACTTGAATTGTGGTTCTGAAGAAATCAGTCAGAATGTTATATTAATCTGTTGTTTAACACTGTGTGTACCGTGTCTCGGCACCTGTCTGTGCCACTGCCTGCGGGTGTTGTCGCAGTACTACAGTATGGAAATGGCTAAGGCCGTGTTTAAGTGCAGTCCACATGTTAACATATTCCGTTGGTATAAGAGGAGCGTGATGTGTGTGAGTGTGTGGCTGAGGGACAAAGTGATGGTGGCGGATGTGCTCAGAGCACACAGCTGTTGGCGATAGGAGCAGAGAGGAAATTGGTGGTAAAGTTGTCTCGTATGTGTTATTAAATGTAGTCACACACACACACTCTCACAGAAATGATTAATTTAACAGCCATAAAAACACATTGACAGTGTGAGCGGCAGTGAGTCTTATCTTAAAGGGATAGTTTGGATTTTTTTAAGTGGGGTTGTATGTACTTATCCACAGTGTATTACCTACGGTAGTCTCACATAGCCAGACCTATCTCCACAGCGCTGTGTCTGCACTTTGTGCCACGCCTCGACGGTGCCTCTGCAAAATAAAATAGTGTCAGGAGGGAACCCGTCTCAGTGGCACACCTAACACCGCGCAGGCCTGCCCTATTGCACGATCCAAATCTTCAAAAGTTGTAATTTTCAGTGTGTAGGTTGATAACTCGGAGGCTGTTGCCGTTGTTGACTTCTTGTCTCCGGGCAGGCTTTATCCAGACACCCAGCCAGACTATACCTACAGTAGATGGCGGTCGGCACGCAGACAGGAGTCCCGCCATGGAAGCTTAGCAATGTACTGCTGTGGATGGGGTCAGCAGCGAAACATATTTTAGCCACCTAAAAAAAAGGCCCACCTAAACAAAATCAATATCAGTTTAAATGTAATACTTTAAATATACTCTTGTTTGAGAAAACTGTCCCCCACCTTATGAAAACGTGCGGCTCTGACCGGATCACTACATGTAAACAGCTGCACGCAGAATTAATACTTTCCACACAGTACTTCTCATTTTAGGGCATAAAAACAACTCCTCATGTTGATCTCCCCATTACTGCAACTCACAATAGACAACTGTTGGCTAACGTATTAATATTTATGTTGCATATATTTACCTTTTATAAGGTGATTGAAGTAGCCCATAAAATGTGTTAATGTTGCTTTAAATCTTAAGTCTTGTACTTCTCCTGTCTGACTGTACCTTCTACTGTTTGTTGGATTCAATCTTCCACATCGCAGTTTATTTCATGACCTACAGCAGTTAGACAGTAGTGGTGCTAAAGTTGTTGTTAAAGTCAGTGCTGCCATTATGTGTCTGCCTTCATTTCAGACCTCTATTCATTTTGCAACAGAAAACTGCAGGCTGTGGAATAACATTCATTATACATGGGATACTTCTGCTTTATCAAACAGCATATATTAATTCCATTTAGTTATTTATTTCCATTCACTTTCAATTACTTTTTGCTCTGTATTTAGTTAGAAGTTTTTTCAGCTGTAGACCGATAACTCTGACACCTGAATTTATGGTTTTATGATGTTTAATTCAGCTTTTTTTTTTACTGCTAACAAAGTTACTCCTGCTCTTTGCTTTAACGAGCAATTAAACTGGAGATCATGTTTTTTTTATTTTTTTTTAGCTTTAATCTTGTTTGTCTGCCTTCTTTATAATGAAATATAATAATTCATGCCAGTATTTCAGCATTTCTGAAACAGTGTATTAACAGCCTTATTGTACTGCAGTTGTACTATACACTAGAGCTGCACAATTAATTTAATTTTAATCACGATTTTGGCTTCCCACAATTAAATGAGCATGATCGTCTGCGACATTGATAGAAAACTGCATATTAAATCAAGCGCTTCCTAAACCAACAGCCAGCTTTCAGGGTTTTGTCTAGTAGATGGTAACGTTAAGTCTAGATTTGCAGGCAAAATGCAGAAACAGTGAGCATATGAAACCTGCAAGTCTAACAGCTGTTTGACAGCAGCGGGGATACGGAGATAGTGACGCTGTTGGATGTGTGTTAGCATGTTGGATGTGTTTCCATTCACAGAACGTTAATTACTCTACACACCGTCCTCCTTACACAAGTCTCTCTGCTACTGTCGTAACTAAACGAGAACCTACAGGTATGTCTTCCAACTCCGACATTTAATTTACTCTCCAGTGAGACTGACTCGGGCGCGAGGTTGTTGTGCTAACCTAAAATGGTATATTGACTTAGCCTGCTGTGGAAGAGCATTTTAATGTCCTCTTCATTCACAAAACTCCGCCGACACATTAATGTGTCATTGTGAATATTTTGTCCCTAAAAATCAATGAATAATCATGATAAATAATTGTGATCTCAATATTGATCAAAGTAATTGAGATTATCATTTTGGCCATGATCGTGCAGCCCTAACACACACACACGCACGCACGCACGCACGCACGCACACACACACACACACACATGCACCTAAAATGAGGCAAATTGAAAAAAGGAGGAACTGGCAAATTATCAATTACAATCCATCAAGCTGTTGAGTTGTTGATTTGGGGAAAAGCAATCACATGTTTTTAGGAGAAGGTTTAACACGCTTCATCCGCCTCACAAAGAATTGCAAGGAATCACATTTTTGTAATATCAACTAGTCAAGAAGTCATCAAATCCTCCTGGCTTGTCCGAGACAGCCACTGCAGTTTGGAGTTTATCGACTGGCATAACAGATTTCTCCAAACACACGGAGGAGCACACATTCTTTCAATTTCAAGTTAAAACTGTGGTGTATGTTTTTTTCGCCCCAACAACAAATACAACACACTCTTCAGACCGCTGTCAATTATTTCTGTAATTCATAACACGGACTTCACACTGAACACAGAAATGTGTTGTTTAATACAGAACCATAGATGTTCCATTGATTTTCCTCCGAGTGATTTCCCGCCCTGTTTCTGGATCCTTGGCAGAAATTTTCTTCCTCAAAGACAAGGTTGCCAGGGCAACAGCCCCAGGGTACGATGACTTCAAAACTCTGGTTTGATTTCCTTGCTTTGATTCCACTTGCAAGATGTGTGTGACAGTGTGTGTGTGTGTGTGACAGTGTGTGTGTGTGTGTGTGTGTGTGTGTGTGTGTGTGTGTGTCGTGTGTGTGTGTGTGTGTCTACGTGGATGTGGACATGTCGTTAGTTTGTGTTTGAGCATTCTCATGTTTACATCTATATCTACATTTATCTGCATATAGGCACATGCTTATATTCCTTCTTGTTTTTTTGTTTTGTTTCATATAGTGGCAACGGTCAAATTCACAGCCTGGAGGAAGTTCTAATGCAGCAAAAGGCAGAATAGTATTAGCATGTCCAAATAGGCTGATTTACCAGAGCCATTGTCTCCAGTATGTGTGTACATGTGCACATATGTGGGTGTGTACTCAGAGTTTTCAGTGAGTTTTCTTGCAGTGTCTCAGTGTGTTTGCATTTGTGTGAGTGATAGGGATAGAAAAAAGAGATGTGCACCTACACAAGGGGGAGTGCTTTTATTTTTTTGTTACATACTCTTGTGTTACACACACACACACACACACACACACACACACACACACACACAGGGTTTGAGACAATCAATTTGCATTGTACCCTCCTCAATATGAAATCATGCCGTTCAAAACAAGTCTCACAAGTCTTACAATAGACGTAAGTGCAGGGGGAGACATCAGAAGAAGAGGCGACAGGAGAAAAAATAATTGTTAGGACTCTCTATCATTATGGCGTTTTCATACCAAAAACCCATTATGATGTTTGCAGCATGATTACATGCTGTGCAGTACAAATCTATGTGCCTGTGTGTGAATGTGTGATATGCGTCTGTTTTTAGACGAGGTAATTAGAGGTAATTACAATGTGACCGTATCCAGCGCCAGCTCTGTTTCAGCAGCTGGAGCATGAGAGGTTCTGCTTCTTTCCATCTTTATCAGGTGTCTCTTCGTGGTTACAACCCGCCACATCAGGCTGACCCCCGAGAATACCGCCAATGCCAGAGGGAGTCACAGTGCCGCTGGGCGCTTGAGAGCAAAGAAAGAAGCAACAGAAGGAGAGTTGGGGGAGGAGTGGGGGAGAAAGAGAGAGACAGAAAAAGAGGTAAAGAGTAATTTACAGTGACTTAAACACCTAAATTCAAGGAGGGTGATTACAATTAATATAATTATCCAGTGATTTGTTATCAAGAAAGACATAATTTCTGTCTTAATTTAGTCATTTTGGCAAAAAAAAGTCATCAGCAGCCACATTATCACACACCATTTTTCATGTCTTCCACCAGAAAACGACAGCAGGTGCCGTCTGTTCAAGCAGTAATTACGACCGATGTTTGACATTTTATTGTTAGACAGCGCCCTCTAGTGTTCAAGTCATGTAACGTGTATTTAGAGCAAGAAATCCATTTAGGGCGAGCAGGAGGAGTGATGGATGGGTCAAACAAACATGAATTTCTGCTGTCCGTGTTCTGCTGAAATCTGCAAGTTCTTTGTAACTTACAGTAACAACTGGAGTGACGTCGCGTTCCGCGTCACGTGGATGATCACATGATTCACGTATGCACGGAAGTGATTTAACATAACGAATATACTGATTTTAGTCCAAACCACGACCTTTTTTCTAACCCTACCAAGTTGTTTTGTTGCCTAAACCAAAACCTACCACAACGACGTCCATATTTACAACGTTAACAGCATGTTTAAAAAATCGCGAACGTAACGTTTAGGTATGAGGAAGGAAAAAGGTCATATGGGTCGTAGTGGACCAATGACAAATATGGTCGTATGGTGTGGAGGACTTGTTGTTTTTCATCCTATATGTACGGTGGCCCTGAGAGCTCAACACAAGCAAATGAAGAAACGTCTTCACCAACTTCACGACACATGAAAACATCAACATCATGACAGATGCACAGCATTTAGAAAAAGCGCTGCAAGAAGCTCACAACACAACAGAAACTGTTTCCGGGGGACACTAAAGAGTGATGCACACTGCTGTTATTGTGGTCAGCTATCTGTCAGTGGTGTTGGAAAATCCTCAAATGTAAGGTTTTGTTTTTTGGCTCATTTTAACATTCAGATATAATTGCAGATATGTGCTGTTAACTGAGCATTAGCCTTTAGTTTATCATTAGCCTGCTAATTCAAACAAATGTATAGCGCCATAGGCAAAGTTATCTAACTGGTATTAGTATCCTCCAATTGGAGATTAATTTATCTTAAGGATCAGCAGCTATGGTTGTCAACTGATGAACAATGAAGTACAGTGATTTCATTTTGTTAGTCATTTCAGAAAAACTTACGGGTAGTTTAACTTGCTTGTCCCCTATTACCAGTACTGATAGCACCTATTAATGTTTTATTTGAATTGGCAGGCTAATAATAAGCAAAAGGCTACCCCCGAAAGAAAGAAACATAATATTGTATCTGCCTAATTTATGTGGACTTGTTTCATGTCAGCTCAGTGAGGGAGTCTTTACTGTGTATTTTAGTCTCAGTGAAACAGAAATTAGAGCGTCTTTAGCTTCTGTGCTATTTCCAAATGAAATGGAATATCTGAGTGGGCCAATCAAATCCTTCACATTTGACTGGCCCACTTTTTGCCAGGTCTTCTGGGCTACACCATCGGCACATTCACATTCCACAGCTGCATGCGTCTTCTGTTGTGTAGTTCAAGGCTTTCATCAGTGCTTTGCATCTCCCCTGCTCCACGCGCAGTCTGTTTAGATATTTCCAGGCTGTCCAACCAACATCATGACCACTGGCGAGGGATTGCGTGGCTGTGATTCCTCTGCCCAGCCATTCAAGAGCTTGGGTGTCTTGTTTTTTTTCCATTTGTCTTTCCAGGCGTTGGTCCTTGTTTCTTGTTTAGTCGTCTGGAGGGGCATGACCTTCCAGACCTCTGTCTGTGTGGTGGTGCTGCATGGCCATGCCTGATGTCCTGTGTTCTTCCTTCGTCCTGGGCAATAACAGATCACCTGATGTGAGGGGGAGTGATGCCGGCTAGAGCATAGATGCACGGGGCAGGTGTTGTCTTAATGCATCCCGTGAACAGGAGGAGTACAAGGGAGAGATGAAAGTGAAACGTTGCTGTTTTCTAACCGGCTCTGTGTCACAGCGCCTGGTGGCGCCTCCTTCCAGCCTCCCTCCATGCATCCAGCTGACCCACTCACCTGCTGGCAATAGTCTGCCGTATTACTGCTGTATTACTGACACTTGCCATACAGAGCCGATTGAATATCAGAAACATTTCCCTTGAATGAACTCAACCTCTGCCACATTGTTACCAGCCTGTGGCTGCTGTTAGGCTCATTGGAGATGAGCCAGGCCTGCGGATCACCGGCGATCAGCGCACAACGCATGCCGGTTAGATTTCTGTCTGACTTGACCCCGGCTTGCTCTGACGTCATGCACAAATAGGCAATGATAACCTCACAAGATCAAGGTGGCCGCAGTTTTTAGAGCCAGGCGCCACAGTCGCTCTCCACCGACTGCATGACCCAGGGCATGATGGGAAAACGCCTGGCTTATCTTATCTTACTTATTTATTTGACAGGGACAAGTGCATGATACATTGCTTCATAAAATACAAAGTAGATGCCATGCATACAGGTTTCTAGCCATGGCTAATTTGCAACCCCTGTCCTTGGTTAAGCGTCAGAGTTAAAACAGAATTTACAAAGTAGGTATTTCAGCTGATCGAACAGCCGCTTGGTTTAGATGTGGACTCTACAAAATGACGTTTTATAGAAATGTTTCATTTTTGTTGAATTGGAGAGATTTTGATGTAATGTGTCTGATTTGAAGGTTTATTCTGTTAACAGAACACATGTTGTGTCTGATGGTGACGTTCAGTAAGGAGTCGTAGTCAGAAAGACTAAATATGGGTCTGATGACATTTTAATTTGTCGGATCTAACAGGATGTGAGTGTTTTCTGTGACCTCCTGTAAGGTGCTGGAAACTGTCTGACTTGACCGCAGCTTTTTGTCACCACCTCCTGGTGCAGTTAATCTCCAGCAAGCCTTTTGTTTGTCTGTGTGTCGTCACAACACCGTCACAACCGCTGTCACTGCTGTTGCTAGGTAGCTAGCTAGCTAGTCATGCATAATTCTTTGTTTTACAGGATGATAACATGAATGGATTTTGGTTTTTTTTAATAAAAAATACAAAGAAATGTAAATTTATTTGGCATATATTGTTAAATAGGTGCGTAATATGACCAGGGGATGTGATCTAAAAGGGTTAAAAGGCATTTTCATTTAATTTGGACTATAAGTCAGAGTAGAGCTAACTAACTAATTAAAAGTAATGGAGCATCACAAGCAGTGATGGGGGATTAAGATGGAGGGCAAACATAGTTCAGAGAGTTCATGTATGGTCTGAACCAGACTGTGTAAAGATGGATGAGTCTGCACAGTGGCGGCATCTAAGTCCCGCCCATACACCCTCCTGACCAATCGCAAGTCAATCACAGCCGTCGATCATGACGTTTTTAAGCATCAAATAAGTAATTAAAACCAAACTTATCAGAAAAATTAACACTTGAACAAACATCAGTGTGATCAGAACGACCTAAAATGACAGAAACCATCTTTGGGAAAAATGTATTGGGTGTGTACTTTGAGTTTTTAATTAGGCTCATGTCCCATCCACTAACATGGAGGAGGCAGGACTTATGACCTATACTGCAGCCAGCCACCAGGGGGAGGTCCAGATGTTTTTGCTTCACTTTTGAGGAGCTGTCACGTTGTCCATCTTTATATACAGATATATGTACAGTCTATGGTCTGAAGCCAGTATTGGCCTTACTGTTTGTACTGTAATGCAGGTTGCCAGGTAACCGCAGCAGCAGCTCACTGAAGCTCTCTGTGTCTCAATCACGTCTTATTGTTGAGGGAAAACTTGCATGATGAAATGCTTTTTCCAGCCTGAAGCACGTCTTTATACTTCTGAATGACTTGTAAAGAAATACTGTAAACAGCGCTGCATTTGAAATGGGTTTGCTGAATAAATAATACATTACAAAGATCAACGTTCATAAGTAATGAACTGCTGAAGTTTCTTACAACTCTTTTGAAGAGCTACTGTTTTTTTTCTCTTCTAACACTGAATGATTTATCCATTTCAGCCATTGATGCAGAGAGGAATCATATGTGTTGATATTCTGTCTTCTCTGATGCACCTTTGAATGGCCTAGAGCAGTGTTTCTCAAAGTAGGGTAGAGGGAGTCCCAGGGGGCCATGGTCCATGAAAAAAAAAAAATCTGATTCATTCACTTAAATGATCATGTAATAAGAAATTGTATTTATGTATTTATTGTAATTTATTTTACAAAAGGTTAGTTCCACCTGTAATAGTTCACAGATTACTTTCTAATCTAACACATATATAACTAAGAATCTGCAAATATGTTCAATACATGTCTAAAATCTTTCTAATACATTTATCTTGTGTTGTTCTTTCACATAACTAAGATATAGAAAAGTAATAGGCTTATTAAGGGGTCCTTAGCTGAAAAAAGATTGAGAACCTCTGGCCTAGAAAACATAAAAAACAACACTACTTCGATACTTAAATGATGATGATGACTGATGATGATTTATTTATTTCTGTCATGCACACAAAGTGCCCAACTCTCATGGGTTTACAAGACACCTAAAACAAAATTCTGTTGCAGTGTTCAAACAAATCATTACATTTACATTGCAAAAACAAAGGTTGTTCTAAGCTCAGTCTTAAACAAATTATTCTGCTTTCTCTCCCAGGCCTGGCAAACAAAATCCGCCACAAAAAATGTCCCTTTCTGAAACACAAATCAAGCTTCTCATAGTCATCTATCCAAAATAAATTGTCCTAAATGGAGGCCATTTTACTGAAAAGAACATCCCTTATGTCTTCATAAACAGGACAGTAAAACAAAAAATGAACCTCGTTCTCGATTTCACTGAGCTCACACAACAAACACAATCTGTCCTCCTCTGGAGTGGCGTTAAATCTGCCGGTCTCAAGAGCTAATGCTAATGTTCCTGAGCGTAACTGTGCACATAGGGATCTTTGTCTTTTGTTTAAATTATACTTCACATAAAGTTCTACACCATAGCTATCTTTTATGAGACAATATCTTCGTAATTTTGGTTTACACCATATATCAACAGACCATTTTTCTCTATATCTATCTTCTTAGAAACATTTTGCTTCTGATCTCCTGAATATCACAAAGTAACTTGTTCTGGAAAATGAACGACAAACAAACAAGTAAAACAAGGATTTAAACTCATTAGTCCAGGGATGACAATGTGTAAGGTCCCAGTTAAATACCTCTGAGTCTCTGATCAGACATCTTCACAAGTCTATTTCAAAGCATTTCACATGTATGTCTGATGTTTGGGGGTTCCCATCCCATATCCCCACTAATGGCCAAAAGTCAATTTGTGGACTCCCAGAAAAGAGCGAATAGCTCTATAATGTACAGTGTTGGAAGTTGTTTGTTCACGGAAACCCCAAACACCATAAGCATAGTCAGACACAGGACACACACATGAATTATAGAGTTGTGTATAAAATCCCAAATGACCACGTAGTTTAACTTTGTTCAGGACAGATCCCAGTGCTCTACCCGGTGACTGGGCCAGGACCCTGACTGCTTCTTTAAATGTCATGTGCTCGTCCAGCATCAGGCCAAGATATTTATACTGGTCAGTGTAAAGACAGCATTATTGAAAACCACTGAACTCCTCTCCAAGGATTTATGTCTTATGACTTAACTGGTAAATGACATTATGTTTACATTAGTCAACAATAAAACAGATATTACAACAACAATCAGTCTGGATCTGGAGGCAGTGAGATTGAAAAATCAGACTATTGGGGGGTATGTGGATGTGGATTTGGTCATGGAAACACATAAACTCAGCTAAGTCCTCCTCCAGACCCATTTTAACCCTTTGTGACCCGTGGGAGCACCGGCTCTCCCAGAGGCTGTAGTGGAGTGGATTTGGATTTTGAGACTAGTTGACTTACTGTTGACTTGCTGTCTCCCCTTAAAGATCAGCTGCACCCCCCCAAAAAAGTAAAAAACATAAAACAAAACTCTGAAAAGTGGCTGGAAGCACATCTACTCTTCTACCTCATTAAGACAGTTTGGATCAGGCCTCAAGCCCCGCCCACCACCGCTGTCATAGTTACAGTGCTATGGAATGCTCCAGCCAAGTTGACTTTATTGTTTCCTTAGACATATGATGTCATAAAACCTGGCACACTGCAGTTTGAAGGCAGAAATGATGCGTGTGTGTGCACCCGTCACTGCTCCGTGTCTCCTCCTAACATCTGCGCAGCAGCACGGAGGGTGGAGACACCAGAAAGTGGCCAAAGAAGGAAAAACAGGATGAAAAGGATTTGCTCGTGTATGATTGATGTCCTTTAAACATTTGTGAAACATCTCTACGGATCCACAGAGCTATTAAAGGCAATTATTTCTGTTTGATGTTAACTGAACGATAAAACGATCAAGACTGTCAGTTACCTTGATTATTTTCATTCATTACTAGTGATAAATGTGGTAATAAATTCACAGCGTCGAGGTAATGCAACATTAAAGCCGGTCTGTGTTGCACTGCTGTGGAATTGATGCACAAGATGTTCACTGAGACGTGCTTACACAAAGTGCTTATGCAAAGGTTTATCTTAAAAATAGGCATGTAATTACTTTTGAGATGATGAATGTAAATGTATTAATATGTGAAGCTGCAGTGTTGTCTGACAGAGTTGTTGCTATAGGCAGGTTGTCAGGCAGAATTAAGGACATTGTGTGGCTTTTTATTTTCATATAAGTCCAACTGAATTGAATTGAAAAATAATGCAAACGCTGAATAAATCAGTATTGTAATAAAGTTTGACATTTGTTTGGACATTTGTCTGACAAATTTTGTAGTTGAACTTTATACCATTAGGCTGAAATTATAACGGAATATATATTTTAATATTAACGGAATATTATAACTTTTGTTGAAATTACTTAACATGGCAATAACACCTTAATAGGGATGCATATCAAAAGGATCCTATTTACCTTTATTTAATTGTGGTCTGAAGTAGGCTTGCCGCAATAGTCAGTGTTACAGTGTTGGGGCACACACCGATGCATACACTACATTACTTGCCCACTTGTTTTACATTTTTTATTATTATTTATTGATACCGGTACTACTTATCGGTATTGGTACTCTTTCTGGTACTCTTCCTCAATTTTTTAACAGATTATTTCTTCAGCTTTTTGCCTCTATTGATAGCACAGCTGATGATTGACAGGAAAGGGGTGAGAGTGAGAGGGGACAACATGCAGAAAAGAGCCGCGAGTCGAAGCCGCGGCCGATGAATGAGCTTCTGTGTTATTATGGTTCTGACCAGTTTGAAACATTTACCACTTAAGACTGGTCCTCAGTATTCATTCCTCTTAACATACACTTAAGGTTGTTATCATTTCCACATGCACAGCCAACTGTACCATCATTATAGCCTTGTCTACAGCCCATAATCTGTAACTGTGAGGGCTAATAACAGGATGACAGACGCTCTTTACAGCTCAGTTATGTTTTATTAAGTAAACATATGATTCAGAGGGTACCAGGGCTCCTGCATATACACTAACCAGTTCATACAACATGTCATGTTTTTGCAATTCAGCTGCAATGAAAATGGTGAGTTATTTGAAGTGCGTGAAAGTAAATAAAAAAGTTAGCTACCTGACAGCACCTGTGCAGCATTTAGCTGCTAACGATCTGTGCAGAGACGCATATTAGCTGCAGCTGTCTCAATGAAAACAATAAAACACGGCTGGTATAATGTTAGCTTACAGTACATCATGTTTCAACATGCAGTGAGTTACCTCAGTCAATGCTTACCTTCACCTCGATGGCTGAGCTACACACAGACACAACCGGAGCTTCCACTAGCAGCTAACCTTACGCAGCTAACGTTAGCCTCCAAGGAAGGAAACAGAAACAAGGTGAATGTTGGGGATTTTACTTTTGTGTGGCAACAAATGGAAGAGGGAAACATGGTAAAGTTTAAAAAGTAACGGATTGCTTATTTGAAAGCTTATCTAAATAACGGATTACTTGAATTGCAGAATTACAACAAAAAGGTCATCTGAATACTCTACTCTTACTGTGTAACGTGTTACCCCCCCAACACTGGTAAATGACTGAGCTGTTTCTGAAGGGGTAAAACCATGCAACCTCCAAAATCTAAAGAAACCATTACTACTGCTTGAATTGTATTCATCATTAAAATGTGTTAAACTCCATTATTGTAGAATAATACAATAACAATAGCAACTGCTGTTGTGTGAAACTTGATTCCCCATGAAAGCTCCTCTACTGACTAAAAAGAGCTGTGCTTGGTCAAAACTAAGACCAACTAACTAAGCTTCAAAAACCTAACTTCAAAGTGGATAGATTAAAAAAAACAGACATAACACAACCTCTGGAGGATGTGAATAGAAGACTTGTGAGGGCCCGGGGGCCTCCTGATGCATCGACGTGCAGAGCAGCATACCAAGTGCTTGTGATGTTGCCGTCGCTCCTGTCAATCTGTAGTGACCGTCCACTGAAGTAGAACTGTGTCTGAAAAGAGGCTCCTCAAAGAGATTGCATGCTCTTAAATTATGTATTTATCACACTAAACTATCCTTTATAAATTCACATTGAATAATTAACAGCAATGAATATCATTTGTCTTCATCTGGGAAACTCTCAGAGGGTTGTAAATGTAAACATTAAAAGGCCAGTCAAAGACGAAGGGAATACCAAATCTCTAAATGGTTTCTATTTACACTTCCAGAGCACCGCCTCTCCTTATGGCTTCATGTTTAACGAAGACATGTTTTAAGCCTCGCCACAAATAAGGCAAGCTATCTATTTCCTGCCTTGGCTCTGAACATCACCATATCTTGAGGTTTGAGGTTATCCAATATGAATGTAATTGACCCTTTACTAAGTCCCGCCCCCCCGGTTACTGTTGCTGGGCCTGCCAAGCTTTCGGACCCCCGGCATGTCAATATGGCGTTTTCAATGATATTGGTGAGAGATACTTGGGAGGGGCTTAGCAAAGGGTCAATTCCAAGCATGCTGGGCTGCATTTTGTGAAATATGCTTATTCGTTTTCATGCAGCATAAAAAAGGCCACAATTTTGAATATTATTATGCACATAGAGACATCCCAAATGATCCTGGCTTAAATGGAAGTGAGAAGTAGAGAGTGCAGTTTTCCTAAAGGTCAGTCCACAGTTTGACCAGGGCGGCTTCCCCAATGCTAGACACACTGACTACGTTTACATGCGTTTTTTGCTCTTATTCCGAAAAAGACAATATTCCTAATATTCCTGTTTACATGCAGCTGTCAAAATAGTTTTTTTCAAAATGTTTCACTGGTGGAGGACTTGTTGGACTGTACAAACACAGCCTCCCTCTTTCATTCCTTCAACCACCTTCTTCAAAAGGTCGCAGTTGTGGTATTTGCGTATGTACAAAAACCTGTCGATATCCACTTGAAACTAATGTTTCATATGAAGGCGGCTCCGGCTGTGACAGCACCCTCGCCCGCACCTCGCTGCTTCCTCCTCCCGACTGGGGCGAGCTGTCCTCAGTGTGTCAGGCGTGAACCCATATTCTGAATAATACCGGCATATCCCACATGTCTTAATTGGAAAATGCTAAAACGGAATATGCTGTTTCCATGACCTGTATCAAATTTGGAATATTGTCATATTCTGAATAATAGTGGAATATTAGTATTCATGTAAAGATACTCACTTCTTCTTCAGCTGGCTGCAAAGCATTTGACCTGTTCTTTTTTGCTCTCTTGTAACTTCCTGAACATAAGTGGGCGGACGATCCCAGTGCCTCTGCTGCCGCTGTTGAGTATCAGGAGATTTCCCAGGTAGCCAAGCCAAAAATGGCATCTCCCAACAGCAGCCTAAATCTGGCAGAGCTGGTGGCCAGAATCGTAGCTGACTCTGATGAATGATGCATCAGAACAGGTCCAGGTACGCTGGTCCCATCCCGAGTGTCGACAAGGCTGAGAGGTTAAATAACTGCATCCGTTTCACATCCCAAATTCAGCCCAGCTCTGCACCTTGAAGACCTAGTCAAATCTAACCATCCACATCTGGGCCTGAGCCTCCCAGCGGCAGAACACAGCCAAGTGTGGCAACATTCAGCTGCAAGTTTCTGCAGCACTGACATTCTGGCTTCACTTCATTCAATGCCACTTTGATCTGCACGAATATTAAATTGGATGTTCCTTATTGATGAATGCACATTGTATGGTGCTGCCATTACCTCAATGCCTGATAATTAAGGTCCATTTGCACTTCATCAACACAGGCATGTGAATGCAAATGAAAATTGATCTGACATTTGTGTTTTGTTAAAACATTTTATTGCAAATAGTACTTGCAAAAATACCTTAAAGCTGGGGAAGGCAGAAGGCAAAAAAATGCCAGAATTTGAAGTCGAGCGAGACCTCTTTTTTCAGCTCTCCGGCACATAGTTCCGGTAGTTACGTTAAGTTAAAAATAACTTGAGAAACCAATCTAAAAGTCCTGTGTATGTAATCATGTTTCTCGCTCTAAATACTCTGTTACATGACTTCCTGCTTATAATATCTACAAACACTAGAGGGCGCTGCCTAACAATGAAACTTCAACAGGGGTCGTAATTACTGCTTGAACAACTGCTGTCGTTTTGCTCTGGAGGACAGTCTGTTTAATCGTGTTGATATCTGAGCGGCGAAGGTTAGCGCTTTATTCTAATGGGACAGAGACGATGAAGAGGAAAGGAAAGGTGAAAAGACTTTACTTTTCATTTTACCTCTGTAGAATTCCTTATTTGTACTCGACTACTTTTTGTTTTAATGAGAAAGAATGTACTTTTTAAAAAAAAATTTTTTTTTTAACTTTTTTGCAAAGTTGCATAGTTTCGCTTTAACACAGGGTGTTTGTTTGTTGGCCTAAATTAGCCACCCGGGTATAAATGTGGATTTAGTACAAGATTGGTGTCAGGCCTGAGACTGATAAAGCAGTGAGCCTCAAGGCCACACACACACAC
>JAOVVB010035501.1:0-15379 GCA_028570985.1 Heterobranchus longifilis
TTTTGTGTTTTTCATATTTTTGACTTTTTTTTCATTTTAGACTTTTTTTTCATATTTTTGACTTTTTTTTCATGTTTGACTTTTTTCATATTTTTTACTTTTTTTCATTTTAGACTTTTCTCCATATTTTTGACTTTTTTTCAAATTTTTTGACACAGGAGTGCCTGGATCATCTTCTCGTCTATCCTGTGTGATTCCCCGTCTCCAAGAGCACCTGATCCTTTGTTCTATCTACGCCTGAGTGAACAGAGCAACCACTCATCATTTACAGTCATAACCCATCGCGACTGAATAGAGGCCTCGTCAGTTGTAACATGTTGGGGTAAGAGTGGGAAAATATGAAATAATTGATAAACCTGATAGCGAATGAATTTCTTGGAGAATGTTTTGAGTTTCTTGTATTATTTTGTGTTTGTGCTGCTTGGAAAGTGATTTACAAACGACAGAATCCAGTGCAAAGTTCCCAACATTCCATCAGAAACAAACTGCACAAAGTTATGTTTATTTCTGATAAGACACATTGCTATTATTCATGTAATATATAATTTTAAAGTTATTTTTGTGCTCTTTATGATGGAACTATTTTACAACTACTTTAAAAGAGCATTTGCAGAGGCATTCAGAATTTGCCCTATTTCATTGTTAGAGGTCAAAGATCAAATTCTGGTGTCTGCAGTGTCATGAAAATTTGACTTGGAGATAGATCACAGTTTAAGCTTTACAATGATATATGACTTCATGATATTCTGTGAAGGTTACCCTCTTTTATACTGGCTGTTTGTAAAATGGTGAAAAAACATGGAAAAATTGTAATGGAGGGATGAAAAATGGAGTGATAGCACATTGAAAACTACCACTGCTGCTCTGCTATTATACATTATCCACCACCAGGGACATAGACCATTAAAAAATTCACGAAGACAATTGGTACCTCCAAATTGGCACAGCCAGCCCCCTGGCTCATGGACTATGGCATTCAGCACTCAGCTGGACTAACATTAGCATGCTAACATGCTCAGGTCTGAGCTCTGAGATCTCAGACCTGGACGTCTGCAGGGTCTCTGTGCTCGTAGCCACTTCGGTGTTCAGCTCTGCCGACTGTGAAGAACAAGTTATAAAAGTTAAAAAGTATTTTTGTTGTAATGTGAACTGGTTTTGGACAGTAGGGGGCAGCAGTCACCACATTCAGAGCAGGAACCAGGACTTTGTGGTCTCACCTTGGCCTGGAACCAGGACTCCACATCTCTGCGGTTCTTGGCGGAGACGGCCTCGTAGTGTTCTCTGATTTCAGCCATGACGGCGGACAGGTCCTGCTGAGGAGCGGCGTCCACCTCCACGTTGACCTTACCCCCCATATGGGCCCTCAGAGCCAGCAAGTCCTGCAGGAAGGTGCTGGTTAAACGTTGTACTTTTTATGTTTTGATTTGATTTCCTGTGTTTCGGTTCCAGTGGTCTCACCTCCTCGTGGTTCTTCTTCAGGAGAATCAGTTCATCCTTCAGACCATCCACCTGCATCTCCAGATCCCTCCGGCTCAGAGTCAGATCCTGCAGGACCCTCTTCAGCCCAGCGATGTCGGCCTCCACTGACTGACGCATGCCCAGCTCGTTCTCGTACCTGAAACATGTTCCAGAAACTCATCTGAATGTTGAAATGATTGGGAAGAAAGTGCTCACAAAAAGACAGATTGGCACAATTCGAAGTAAAAAGAAACAAAGTCTCACTTGACTTTGAAGTCGTCGGCAGCCATCTTGGCGTTGTCGATGGCGAGGACATTGACAACATTTTCATGAGAAGCGGCTTGGATCTGAAAAGATCAAAAACTTAGAATAACTTGTAACTTAACAAGTGAAGTTGGTTTTTTTTTTTAAAATAATGCTGGTGTCTTGTCTTGGTGTCCTCACCTGGTCCTGCAGGTCTTTGATGCGGTCCTCGAATGCGGTGAAGTCGTGTGCAGCAGGACCGGTTCTGTTCTCCAGGAACAGTCGGATCTTCAGCTCCAGGTCTGCCTTGGTCTTTTCCAGGGAGTGCACCTTCACCAGGTAGGTGGCAAGGCGGTCGTTGAGGTTCTGCATGGTGGCCTTCTCGCTGGCCGACACATTGGCCAGACTGAAGCCGGCGCCGCCAACACCACCAGCACCACCAGCACCGGCGGAGACAAAAGAGGCCTGGGAGACACGGACTCCAGATCCTCCGGCTCCTCCGGCTCCTCCGTACATCCTGCCGGCTCCGAAGCCTCGGGAGGAGGAGTACATGGAGGGCGCCATCAGGATGGATCTCCTCATGGAGCTGCTGCGGGTGGAGACGGACGGCATGGCTGAGGTTTGGCTGGTCGCTGGCTCTGATCAGAGCTGAGTGAAGAACTACTGGGATGGAGCCACCTTTTATGGCTCAGAATGACAGGTGGGCCCCGGGGCCCGGAGAGCAAACCGGTCTGAGTCCAGCAGGTGAGTTCCCGCAGGTTGGGTGGATCTCCATACTTTCTCTCCTCCCTGTCCATCAACGGAGGCTCCGAGGCCTCCTGGTGACGTGTCAGAGATGCTACGTACAGCAAAATACATAGTTTAAAGTTTTCTCCTTATCTTGGTCTTATACTTAAAGCAAGACACTAAAGGTCTTCCATAACATGTCTTCTTTCAGACTCGTGTAAAAAAAGTTTATTTTACTACACTTTGTCTGTTTGTGTCTGTAGATTTCTGCTAAATTCACCAGAAGGTACCATGAGATGATGCCTCATTTAAACGTAACATTTCAGAAAATGTGTAATACAAAAAATAGACAGACAGAAGATGAATAGCAGATAAATAGATAAATAAATAGAAGATAAATACCAATTTTATAAACTGACCAGAGCATGAAAAAACAATGTTTTTGCCCATAGTGTGTCTCCTTAATTGAATAAATAAAATGGGAAATTTAGTAATGTTTTCATAAAAATGCTCCGAAAGGTTACAGATTTCTAGAGCACATCTGGAACAAATGTATAAAACTCCCCAGTGTTTCACAAGAACATAGAATGGATAAGAGAAATAAACATATAATAACATAATTTAATATTGTAAAAAATATTTTCTTGAATGTCTCTCAGTGTACAGAGCTGCGAGGCTCCATTCCTGCTCCTTCATCAGGTGTTCACCGACGACATGAAAGTCATCAGCAGGTTTCACTGACAGAAAGTCATAAAACACTTGAAATACTCTTATCATTCCACACATTGTTTTTAAATTAATTTTGAAAGTGTGTGAGGGCTCAGAGCAGAGGTGTCAAACTGCCAGCCTGTCTAGAAGTATCTAGAAGCCCATACACTACGCACACAGCCTCAGGGTCCAGCACACCAAATTAGGGGCCCCTGTCTATGGAGGTCTAGAACTGCCCTTTATTAGTAATAAATCAATTAATAAATCAATTACGTAATAAATAAAGAAATACAATAATAAAGAAATAAATGTATTTCAGGTATTAACCGGCCCTCACTTATCAGACTTGTTTGAAATGAATCTCAAATTGTGTGCTCTGCACTTCACATACAACAACATAATGCATGTTTAATCGTGTTGTGCAACGACGTGGCGGCCATTTTGCACGCGTCGCTACGAAACAGGAAGTTGTTTTAACTCGACAGTACATTGTCCAATCTGCCGCGAAATTGCACAACTTTCATAAGAGTCCCAGCCTGAACACATCCAGCTGAAACACAGCTCCACCTACTGGCAACAGGAAGTTGGCCTTCTGTGACAAACATCATCAGATTTCTTGCTCCTTATATGTTAATGATGGCGGTCACTTAACAGCCATTGGTTAATCTATATGAGAGCTCAAGGATCGATTCTTCCCACTAGCTTACTGGGGGGATCAACAACAAAAAAGTCTGTGTGCTGGGCCACCGGTGTGGACCCTCTCCACCGTGCACTGACTGCTTCCAGCGAAGGATGAGAGGAGGAGGTTAGCGTGACGCGCGGCTTTTGAGACACTCCGGGCAGCTAAGGGGTCCTTTTGGTCACAGGTAACGTTAGCTTGTGTTTCTGTATTTCCAGGTGAGCAAAAGTGATGAAAACATGTCTAAAAGTGACAACACAGATGTATAATGAGAGTGTAAAGGTAACGGACTGTCAGTAGTGCAAATATGGTATATTTCCTGGAGTTTTGCAAGTTAATGAGTGCATGTTGTGTGGGAAAGTGCTTCACCTAGCAGTTAGCATTTAGCTAATGATGAGAATCAGTCATTAGCTATAATACTACGCATATGTACGTGCAGAATATCGTCGGTGTACGTGTGTAAGCGGACATTTGAGAGTTACAGTAAGTCGACACTTTATGTGACAAGTTCAAGAGTGAACGTAAATGTTAAATCTTTAAGCAGCGCGTCATTCGGTGTATTGTATATCATTATATTACATACAATATTGTGTTGGCCTACTGTAATTGTAAAAACTGTTACACAGACTGAGACTGAATCGTGAATGTAATAATCAATGCAACTCTCAATTTTAAAAGCAGTTATTATACAGGGGCACAAGCGTCAGTGTGTTAGCAGTGATAAAACATGCTAACGTTACCTACACTGAGATACTAGTTTATTTTCTATACCTGAACAATCTAATCTCAGCGTCCTTCAGTACTCTATACCTGTCCTGACCTGAGAACAAATGTTCATTCATTTTGCAGCCACTAGGTGGTGCTCATTCTGTTTGCATAATACTGGCCTTGTTTCTGCCCTTTGAACCCTGTTGGCAGCCATTTAGTTTTCCCTTGCAGCCCTGAGGAGAAGGCTCACAGTGGAACTGTGGAAACAAACATCTGCATCCATCTTCTTTTGGAATCACTTATAGAAACATTGTCTGTAAGTACAGTTATGATAAGATGTTTATATTTACGTTGATGTTTATATTTTGTGTGGATGGCTACGCTACACCATGTTTTTGTGTCATGCACTTTTCAATGCCCGCTAATGTAACCTGCCCTGTTAACAGCTTTAAGCTAGCTATAGTTCGTAGCCATGTATATCAGAAGGACTTTATCAGGCATACATGATGAAAATGCATATTCATGAGTTTTATCATGTTCATTGTTTTCTTTGCTTTCTTTCTTTCTTTCTTTCTTTCTTTCTTTCTTTCAGTTTTACTCCATTTTCATGCTGTCAATATAAAGCAGTGGTGTTCAGTAAATCCATCATTAATTGACTGCAGTGTGGAAAGGAGTTATCTGCCTGTCTAGTTAAAGAAAGGGACTCTTTGACGAGGGCGGAACAATACCTTTGTGAAACATATAATATTCCGTTTGTGCTGACAGTGTATTTATATTGTAGCGACCAGTGAAGAAGTCGCTCTGATTGGACAGTTGTAGTGCAAAGGCTCATTGGGACTGTTGAGTGTTCTGGTTAAATGTCTCTGTTTTCGTCATTGTTTTGGTGATGTTGTGTTGGTGTTCTGATTGGTTTATGTGTTTTTGATGTTTATGTGGTTGGGATAGCTTTAAGTTAAGTTTTATGTTTACTAGTAATGTAGCCACCGTGACTGATGTCAGTAGTGTGATTGATGACCTCTGACTTTTGTTCCTGTTTAAAGTTGTTGAATGTTAAATAAACAGCACCTCCTGCTGTTGGGCATGTTGTGTCTAAAAAGTTAAGATCTCTGTCTCACTTTGCATTCTTCCACACAAGCTCACCACAATATACATGGACGTGATTCAGATGGACAGTATCTGTTGTACCTGCAGTGTTTACTGTCCTAGTATGTACCTCTAACTCGGTCCATATTTTCCTGTTTGTCAGACTGCTTAACGGCCTTCATGTTGACTGACTCGCACCACCAGAGTAGAGCAAGTACCACTCTCATCACACTAGAAGGTTTTGACATCCTTTTGTCAACACTGTCCATGATTTTCAGGGACAGGATCTCAAGGTGCAGCCGGGGGGAGGAGTGTGTCCGGTTTGGGGACCTCAGAATCGCGTCTCTGCTCTTTGCAGATGATGTGGTTCTGTTGGCTTCATCAGACTGCGACCTGAGTGTGAAGCGGTCGGGATGAGAGTCAGCACCTCCAAGTCTGAGGCTGTGGTTCTCTGCCAGAAAATGGTGGATTGCTCCCTCAGGGTTGGGATGAGTTACTGCCCCAAGCGAAGGAGCTCAAGTATCTCGGGGTCTTGTTCACGAGTGACAGCAAAATGGAGCGTGAAATGGACAAGTGGTTCGGGGCGTCGGCAGTGATGCAGGTGTTGTAGTGGACCGTTGTGATTAAGAAGGAGCTGAGCCGATAGGCAAAGCTCTTGATTTAGTGGTCCATCGACGTTCAGACCCTCACCTGTGGTCCTGATCTTTGGGTAGTGACCGAAAGAATGAGATCGTGGATACAAGTGGCCGAAATGAGATTCCTCCACAGGGTGTCTGGGTTCTTAGAGAGGGGGGGAGGAGCTTAGACATCCAGAGGGAGCTCGGAGTCGAGCCGCTGCTCCTTCTTGTTGGAAGGAGCCAGTTGAAGTGGTTCTGGCATTTAATCAGGATCCTCCTGGGCACCTCCTGTTAGAGGTGTTCCAGACACATCCATCTGGCAGGAGGCCCCGGGGCAGACCCAGATCACGCTGGAGGGATTATATATCTATATATCTGGTCTGGTCTGGGAACGCCTCGGGGCCCCCCAGGAGGAGTTGGAAAGTGTTGCTGGGGAGAGGGATGTCTGGAATTCCCTGCTTAGCCTGCTGCCCCCGAGACCCGACCCCCCGGATAAGAGACAGAAAATGGATGGATAAATGGTGTCAACACTGGAAGGATATACTAATGTAAATGCATTTACAGTGTCTGTGCAGGATCGATCTGTCATGACACTTATAAAAGTGAATGCTAACTATGAGATAGGTCATGTGAGCATGACTAACATGATAATCTCATATCGAATTGACAAACTGGAGGATGTTTTGGAACCTCCACTTACAAAAGAAACTATTCAAGCACCCATGCCTGAAACATTGAAGAACTTTCCTAATTCACCTTTGTAGACTACAGTAAGAACCTTTTGCAAAAAACCTAAAACCTGAATTCAAGAGGGGAATCATCCCGACATTATTATTCACACAACACAGTGAAATACCTGGTTGTTGTTGCCCCATGTGGATTAATAATCTGCAGCATGTGGAGGGGTGCAGTGACAAATTCATAACCATGGCCTCAGGAATATTACTTAATGCCTGGAGATGAGGTCATGGCAGACTGTTTACCATGACAGATTTACTGTTGATGAGAAAGGTTCATTTACAGGCTGTATTATAAAGTGCAAAGCAGCAGCTGATCTGAAATAAAAACACACAAACCACAGAAACAATGTCAGATTTCATTTTTATTGAAGCAGCTCAAACAGACTCAGTTTGCAGTTTACAGCCTCAGATTCTGGTTTTATTCTGTGCTGGTGACCACTACTTCCTTCACGATCACCTCGGGGGTGGTGGAAGTGAGGGGGGCATTGTAGATGGTGCTGTAAGACAGAAAATAAATAATTCAGTTAACTTGGGCTTTTTCTATTTATATATTTATTTATTTATTTCTCTTTTTTAATTCTGGTTAGACTTAAACTTATGGTTTTTATTAATATGAAGATAAATTGTGGTGAAAACCTGAACAATTTGTTAGAAAAATCTAAAACTGAAAAAAAGACAAAGTTATGAAACTTAAATATTAAAACTTCTGAAACTAAAAAAGTTACAAAACTTTAACACTAAAACTGAATTTTAAAAAGTTGAAAACGTGAAAACCAGGGCAGTTTAGTTTTTTACACATATTTGTCGGGACACCCAGCTTGAAACCAGGACAACCCTGGACCAACTGTGACGTCTGGTCACTGTAGTTTATGACCAAATACCTGCAGAACTAATGACATTCAGCTTCAGCTGGACTAATGTTAGCATGCTAACATGCTAAGCTAAGATGCTAAGGTTTGTGAGACTACTTTACCCAACATGTATGAAAGCACTCACACTTCTCCGTCCAGCAGCCTCCTGTATTCGGCGATCTCCAGCTCCAGTCTGGTCTTGATGTCCAGCAGGTCGGCGTACATCAACTTCTGGTTCTCCAGTTCGGCCCTCAGCTGGGCCAGATGCTCCTCCAGAGCCTCCACCTGCCTCTGGTAACCTGCCAGCATGTTAGCGTAGCGGGTCCTGGTCTCAGCCAGAGTCGCCTCCACAGCTGCTTTCTGTTAAAGAGGAAGATTTGTGTTCAACATTTACTGTCACACAACATTTTCAGACTTTCAGAACAGCTTACATTCACATTTATACAGAAGACCAATTCTGCCAGAAAATAAACTAATGCATGAAAAGTTACAAATGTTCAAAATTAAACTTGTTAAAGTCAAAGTTATGATTCAGTCAATCTCAGAAACCCATTGGCTATCGTCTTTCATCCCGGACGAGCCCCCATTTGTGACAGCCCGGCTCTTGGACTGCACAAGAATGGGAGACCAGACGAGCGTTCACAACACGTAGGCAGTATTTATTAACAAAAACTGTTGAGGTGGAGTTGAGAGACAATGTCTACGACCAGACTGTTTCACAAGGAGCCCGTTTTGTTTCTTTTATCATGGGGGTCAAACATTTCTCCACACAATACACAAACATCAATACTTTTTGTATGTGTTTTACATTTCGAGCGTTGCGCCTCTTTCACTTCCTACACGGACTGTTTACCTGATACAACTGAAGCAAGTCCCACCCACACTCAAACGTGATTCGTCAATACTACTCGGACTACAAACGGATACCACAACACTTCCGATTCCAAAATCTTGTCCCGGTGTCTACAGATTCTGAGTTCATAGAATCTGTTTATAGAGAGTTTGATTCAGTAAATGCAAACATTTTTATTTTTATCTGCTCTAACTTTTCTTTGTGTTTTCTCTTTTCTTGCAGAGATGGACGTCATTGATTAGCGCAGGAACGAGAAACTTTAAGGGGCATCAATATCTGATCATAGTGAAACCTTTGGAAATTTTGGGTTAAAATGTTCAATTCAGATTATGTCCCAAACATTAAAACTGCAGAAACTATTTTACAATTGCCGATTAGGTGAAATTGATAGATTTCATGTTTTCTCACCGTGCTGATTTCAGCCTGCAGTTTGATCTCCAGATTCTGAAGGTTTAGTCTGAGCTCTGAGATCTCAGATCTGGATGTCTGCAGGTTATTTTTGCTCGTAGCCACTTTAGTGTTCAGCTCTGTCGTCTGTGAAGAACAAGTATCAATGATGTTATTGATCAAATATCAGGATATCAGACAGCAGAGTGATGTACAGTTATCTGCTAAACATCGCAGAACAGCAGAACTTCAAAAACAAAAAAAAGAAATGTATAAAAATTAAACTAAAGATTATAAAACTAAAGAAAGTCATACAATTTTTAAACTAAAGCTAATAAAACAAAAAGTTATGAATCTTAAAAACTAAAACTTTTGAAACTATAAAAAGCTATAAATCTTACAATCTAAAACGTGTAACTTGGGGCAGCAGTCACCACATTCAGAGCAGGAACCAAGACTTTGTGGTCTCACCTTGGCCTGGAACCAGGTCTCCACATCTTTGCGGTTCTTGGTGGAGATGGCCTCGTAGCGTTGTCTGATTTCAGCCATGATGGCGGACAGGTCCTGCTGAGGAGCGGCGTCCACCTCCACGGTCACCTTATCCCCTATCTGGGCCCTCAGAGCCAGCAGGTCCTGCAGGAAGACACTGGTTTAAATTTGGACTTTTTATGTTTTTTCTTAATTTCTGTTCCTGTGTTTTGGTGTCAGTGGTCTCACCTCCTTGTGGTCCTTCTCCTGCTGGATCAGTTCGGCGTTCAGACCCTCCACCTGCATCTCCAGATCGCTCCGGACCAGAGTCAGCTCGTCCAGGACCCTCTTCAGCCAGGCGATGTCGGCCTCCACCGACTGACGCATGCCCAGCTCGTACTCGTACCTGAAAAAAGTTCCAGAAACTCATCTGAATGTAGAAATGATTGGGAAGAACGTGCTCACAAAAAGACAGATTGGCACAATTCGATGTTAAAAGAAACAAAGTCTCACTTGATTTTGAATTTGGTGGCGGCCAGCTTGGCGTTGTCGATGGCGAGGACGACTGCAGCATTTCCACGAGCAGCGACTTGGATCTGAAAAGATCAAAAAGTTAGAATAACTTAAAACCAAAATATTAATAAAAAGTGAAGTTGTTGGTGGTCTCTTGTCTTGGTGTCCTCACCTGCTTCTGCAGGTCTTTGATGCGGTCCTCGAATTTGGTGCGGTCAAGTGCAGCAGGACCGGTTCTGTTCTCCAGGAACAGTCGGATCTTCAGCTCCAGGTCTGCGTTGGCCTTCTCCAGGGAGTGCACCTTCGCCAGGTAGGTGGCGAGGCGGTCGTTGAGGTTCTGCATGGTGGCCTTCTCGTTGGCCGACACGTTGGCCAAGCTGAAGCTGGCACCGGCAGCACCAGCAGAAATGAAGGAGGCCTTGGAGATACGGACTCCAGATCCTCCGGCTCCTCCGTACACGGTGCCGGCTCCGAAGACTCTGGAGGAGGACGCCATCAGGATGGATCTCCTCAGGGAGGAGGACCCGTAGCTGCTGCGGTTGGAGAAGGAGGTCATGGCTGAGGGTCGGCTGGTCGTCGGCTCTGAGCAGAACTGAGTGAAGAACTGCTGTGACGGAGCCTCCTTTTCTGCCTCAGCATGGGTGGGTCCCAGTAGGGTCCCTGGCCCTGGGGCCAAACCGGTTTGAGCGGTCAAAGGGGACCCGTTTATACCTGATGGTCTGGTCTGGTCTGGTCTGGTCTGGTCAGTCCCGTCCCCATAGAGCCCCGGGGACCAGGAACCAGTTGCACAAAACATCCTTAAGTTTTCTCGTTAAGGTTTCCTTAAAACTTTCCCTTGAAGAGATACTTTGCAGATTTTGGACCAGCTCTGTGTCATCCTGGTGTGGGCTCTCTGTGGCCGGTGTTTGGCTTCCTGGCGTGGTCATGGTGCACGGAACGGAGATCTGCCGAGAGATTTCAGATGACGGTCGTGAACAATGGGCACCACTGGGGGATCTCGGCCAACCTCCGTTTAAATCAGCGAAATAAATCTTTAAGTGTTTAAGGTTTTCTCCTTATCTTGGTCTTATACTTAAGGTGAGACAGTACAGGAAAAACATCTTTTTTTTTTCAATTTTAAGATTTCTCTTCCATAACATGTCTTCTTTCAGACTAGTGTAAAGAAAATGTTTGTTTTGCTGCAGTTTGTCTGTTTGTATCTGTAGATTTCTCCTAAACTCACCATCAGATAATGCCTTATTTGCATATTTAAACATAACATTTCAGAATGTAATACAAAATAATAATTGTCTTCATGTAAGTTCAACTGGGGAAGTTTCATGAAACTTTGTTTAAATATGCAAATGAAGCATTATCTTATTAAATATGTGCTAATTGTCATTAATGTTCCAGAACAGAAATGTAAACATTTTGTTGACATATTAGACTTAAAGGTTTTTACTTTTTATCACTCGATCAATCTGAAATGACTGTCAACATCCATTAAAAATCTATTTTCTGCACATTTGTATTAATAAACTGTGGTATAAATCAGAATATAGATATGTTATTAATAAACTGTAGTATAAATCAGAATATAGATATGTTATTAATAAACTAGTATAAATCAGAATATAGATATGTTATTAATAAACTGTAGTAGAAATCAGAATATAGATATGTTATTAATAAACTAGTATAAATCAGAATATAGTTATGTTATTAATAAACTAGTATAAATCAGACTACTCAACTGGGTCCAAGGTTTTCAACCGAGGTTTAGAAAAAACCTGGATCAAACTGACGAGTTTGCTTAAGAATTATGGTGATACTCTAAGGATAATTTACTGGGTTCACGCGAGAATAATTCTAAAAAAATCCATGAGACAACAATACACAATTACTGAAGGTCAAAGATAGAGGTTTTAACTACCTTGAAACTGCAAAAGTACTACTCATTTTATGTTGTTGTTCTTATGCATTCTATGTATTCGTTTTATGCATTCTATCTTCATTTTATTATCATAGTACAGCAAATAAGCATTACAATTGTGCATGCTTTGAGAAAAGCATAACATTTCTAACATTGTGTACCCCACAATGTTTATTTTCAGATGTGGAGGGAAGTCAGATTTGACTGTGAGGCCCGTGAGAGATCAAATCTGTCATTCATAGTCCATCATTCACCTATGAACTCTTGTATGTGCTTGCACAAAGGATATTAACATCTTGTCCCGTGTTTTGGAATCCGTCATGCTTTTCTCAAAAAATGCACAATTTCCATAATATGGAGATCTTATCTGCTGTACTATCATCACTCCTCCTGTTTTAACATGCTTTTAATGTTTCTTTTATTTTTCTCTTTGCTGTAAAGCACTTTGAACTGCATTTCTTATATGAAGGGTGCTACACAAATAAAGTTTATTATTATTATTATTATTATTATTATTATTATTATTATTATTATTATTATTATTATTATTGAGTTAAATTTGGAGTCTTTTCTTGAATGTCTCTGTGTACAGAGCTGTGAGGCATTCGAGGTCCTCGGGGCTCCGTGTAGAGTGACCGGACCGGACCTTCAGGTCTCCAGGGGGGCCAGGAGCCCGACAGGTGAACAGGCCCGACAAGTGAGGCTCCATTCCTGCTCCTTCATCCATCAGGTTTTCACCCACACCAGGTTTCACTGACAGAAAGTCATAAAACACATAAAATCCACTTATCATTCTACACCCTTTTTACATGAATGAATTGTGAAAGTGTTTAAGGGCTTAGAGCAGAAGTGTCAAATGACCTGCCCGTGGGCCATTTTCAGACTCCCTTCCTCTTTACGTGATGTAAAAAATATAATACAATCCGGCCTTCAAATGTTTTTATTTCATCAGTGTTTCTAGTCGTTTTGCACCAATTTAAACTACCCCATGCAGATACAATTTGAATGAATGAATGAAATCTTTATTTTGAACATGTAAAAAAATAATATTTAAAAAGTGATAAACATAAGCAAAAGAATATTACTAAAGTGCATTAAACCAAATATATTTATCAGTCTACCCATACAACAAACTCCATGAACTATAATTCAAGCAATACAAATTTAAATTCTGTTAATGTTTGAAAAGGAGCAGGAGGAAGCAAAAGCTTATTCATTCCTGTCCCTTAGTCACCTCATCCTAAATGACCGATATACAATTATACACAATGTACACCTATTTCATTATACCTCTAAATACTTTTCATAATACTATAGAACTATCCCTATTTTATTTACAACCCAAAAAACATATAAATATAAACTGCTATCCCAATTTTATGTACAACCCCAAAAAATTAAATATGAACACTAACAAAAATATATTTAGTTTGGCACACACCGGGGTCGAGCACGCTGATTTTGGGGCCCTCGAGGCATATTCGAGTGTTATTTGGGATTACCGAGTACCCCATGCTTTGGTGTACTGGATGTCAAATGTTGTTGTTTATAGTTGTAACCCCAGTTTTGACAAATGGGAATAATTTGGTCCAGGAAGGAGATAGAAAATCCAAACTTGCCACACAGCTTCAGGGCCACACCAGGTTCCAGTACCCCGATTTTGGGGCCCCTGACCCTCACCATTCCAAAGTGGCACAATATAGAATATTTCAAATGGTTCGTCATTTCGCATCAGTTGAAACTACCCCATTCATACAACATAAATGTAATTAGTATTACTAAAATACTTACAGTATAAGTAATTCCTCCTTTCCTCTAAAATACCCTGTAGGTACGCAGTAATTTAAAATAGTACAAGTCGTCTGTATGCAGACTGTTTCGTGTACAACAGCGCCCTCTGTTGCTCAGGTGATTAAAAACATTGACTGTTAGACAAAACTAAATGCAAACTGACAAACACCTCAACTCAAGTGAGTACTACAACAAGTATTCTGTAATAAATACCTTGTTTTCTGGATCGATATACTATGCTCCACACATGGAACAGTTAGACAGGCGTATTTTTAAATGTCTTTTGACAGATGAATCCATGTATTTTCTTTGAATTGATGACGTCCCTCATGTTGGTCTGATTGTTTTATAATTATCTATAATATCATTTTTGTGTGCTTTTATTGTTTTATATGCAGAGGGTTCATCCAGGACAAGTGGAAAATACATTTACTTTATTTTAATTAATCGACTTTAAATTTAAGTTAAATGTTATTACCGTTATGTGCCACTCATTACTCAAATGAATACATTCAGAATACCTTGGATTTTGTCTCTTCGTGGATTTACGTACAGGCGGAGAAAGATCTATATTTCAACAATTGATTGAATTTGACAAACCAAATAAAAATGACATTATATTGCATTTCATGAAATAAAATGTGAATAAAATGTGAAGATATGCCACTGTACTGTTTTTGTTTTAAAACAGGAGTTAAAATATCATCAAATAATAAAAGTTAGCTGAAATTTGATTCCTGTTGTTCCCGTTTTTCTCGACAGTTCTGGAGAAATTTAAAAGGAAACGTCAGTTTTTATGACAGATCAAAGATGATTATTTGATGATATTTTAACTTTGGAGCTCCATTTAAAAAACAAAACAAAAAACAGTACAGTAGAATAACTTAAATTTTTAGTAAATTATTACATTTATTAACTCAACTGAAACTCATAATTTTTACCCGGACAACTGACTTTTGGGCGAAAAGTAAATGTACTGAATGTTGATCCCTGATATTCTGTAATCAGAGAGATTCTCTGTTAAATATAGGTTTTTAAAATAGTACAGTTCATCTCCTGTACATGCAGACAGCGTTATTTTATTTACAGCAGCAGGGGCTTACCGTCAGGCTCGCTCATTTTTGCAGGTTTGTGCCAAACCTGGCAACCTGTTGGCTGACGGCACAGAGGTGTCACATGACCACCGTCAGTCAGTCAACAGTACGAACAAAGTGTTGTAATTCTCTTTAATAAAGGCAAAGCAGCAGCTTCTTCCATCAGTGTGAAATAAAAACACATGAACCACAGAAACAATGTCTGAAAACATTTGCACATCAGAGCACTCAACTCATATATTATGACGCGTCACATTAACACCATATTTACTGTTACACATTATATACATCGCTTATACTGTCAACATTTGCACATTCCTGTCAATATGCCTTTTACATCTCCTCTAAACTCTGCAGCTTACTGTTCACATACTCCTCGTTATATTATTTATACTTTAGAGTTACATCTTGTCTTTTGGAGCTTTTTCTCACATGTATATATTGCTATTGTGTTGTTTTTTGTTATGCACCATTACATCAACTTGGTAATAATTCAGATTCTGTTGTCAGACTTATTTCTTATTGAAACAGCTCAGACAGATCAGTTC
>JAOVVB010035563.1:0-15378 GCA_028570985.1 Heterobranchus longifilis
AGGACACACAAATTATCTTTCACTTTTGTTAACCTTGCAAGATAGTGCATGGCCTTGGCGGAGGTCTGCACTCTCTGAGTGCTCTTCTAGTTTGTTTTTAGTTGTTTTATTTGCTCTAAAATTCATGAGGCATGCATTTTTTTTATTTTTAAATATGCAACAATTTGTGTGTGTGCAGTGCACCTGCCACACAACAATGGCAGAGGAGACGCACAACCAGGACACTGTCAGGAATGTGTTTTTGGAAATATAAGTCACAGACAAATGAGCTCACTAAGTAGCACTTGAAGCAGTTTTGCCTATTTGATGATGTTTATGTACTCACATGGTTGAATATACCTATTGTAAGTTGCTTTGGATAAAAGCGTCAGCTAAATGAATGTAATGTAATGTAAGATGGTTTTTAAGTATTCCAAAAGTATTTTTTAGACAGTAGTATTTAGAATACCTTACTTAATTAGAGTAATCTAATGGAATATGTTGCAAATTACATTTTAGGGCATATATTCAGTAATCTGGAGTGGAATACGTTTTAAAAGTAACTCTCCCAACACTGACTACCAAGAATCTTGGTGTGAAGTCACACACAATGCAACCACTTCCTTCTCTTCTCCTGTTGTCCAAATTCTAGTCATCGCTTGTCTGAACTACTACAGCTCCCTGCTGGCCTGGCTCCCAGCAGACCTTTCTCCAGCTTCTACAACTCAAACAGAAGGCTGCAGCCTGTCTCATTTTCATCCACACTAAATTCTTCCATTTCATCCCCTTCTCACCGGCTCTCTGGCTCCTCATATTGAATTCAAAACCACAGCTCTCTTCTCCCTGTGTTCCCAGTGGTGCGATGACCTCCCCACCCCTGACAGCACTACACAGTCGCTCCCTATCTTCAAGTCTGAACTAAAAATTCTAAAATAAACATCTGAAACATTTCACGTCCACCTTTCCCACTGTGTCCCCCATGTACTGTCACCTGATCTCGCTCTTTTTGCAGTAAAAAATATTCATGCGTGACTTTTTATTCCTTTGCAGACACAATTCTCTATACATGAACAGTCGGCATGCATGAATATCAATGCGTGGGCTGAGCTCGGGCTTTAAACGTATCTAATTTCCACAGTGGCCAGACATTTCAAACAGCACTTCAATAAATTGTAGCCTATAGATTTGTTTCCATGGCTGATTAATATGGGACTAGAAACAAAAGAAGTGTAATGGTTCCCTCACCACACACCAATGCAAATCATATTGTACAAACCACTTTATTGTTTCTCATGTGCATCAATGAGGCCATTTCCACTGTGGGAGAAGTCTAAGCTTATTGTAATAATTACTTTGAGGCATGCTAATGGCAACCCAGTGCATATTGAAAAATGATTTAATACTCCAATTGGCCATTGTTGTTTCACTTCTTAATCAAAATGAACACACCAAATTTATTTTAAATTCTACTGATCCCAATTAGCCTTTTTAGCTTTTCAAGGGATCCAGAAAGCAGAATTAGCTCAGCTGGAAGAACCTGCAACAAAAAAACACAGCAGTGGTTACAGTTTTAGCTGCCTGGCTTCCTGCTGGATGTTGAATCAATTATTGACCTGCCAATATATTCAGCACACCCTACAAGAGAACTGTTATGCTGAATCAGACCATAGCCAAAAGCAAGATGAGATATGTGTAAAGAATAATTGCTACATAAAGCATCAATGCCAAAGTCAGAGGCTGTAAAAAACGATATTTTCTGAGCCATAAATAAAACCTTTATCCATATAATTTGTCATGTCAAACAATCCTGAATCTTTAAGTAATGTGGTGAACATTTTAATTTGTGGGTGGCTCACATGCATATGAACATGTCTTATTATTGATTTTTAAATGACTGACTTACATCTACCAAACTAGAAAGGCATTTTTAGACAAATCAGTCAAGAAGTGGGTGTGCACATGGTTACAGTATAAATCTATAGGGCACTACACAGTGCTGCACCCTGTCAGGCAAAACAGAATACACTCATAGAGCACATATGCAGTATGATGTGTTTGACATCATTTTATAGGACATTTATTTTTGTTCTCATATTTAAAGCACACAGCAAACACACTAATTACTTAACAGATGAATATGTTAATTTGATCTTAATTAGTCCAGACGTCTAATGTTATTTCCTCTGTTAATGATTTTGTAATTTAAAGGAATAGTTCGACATTTTGGAAAATGTGCTTAGTTGCTTTCTTGTAGAGAGCTAACCTGTTAATTCCACAGGGCACATTTTTGCCGTGTTGCGGCTGCACCGCAGTTTTTCTCCGTCCTCCGCACGGCGTCATGTCCAAACGAGAGCGTTCCAGAAGCAGAGGTCTCGCAAGCGCTACCTGTAGATAGCGAGGCAGCTGGGTTCACGATATCATAAGATCACACGAGAATCACGAGATTGCGCGATAATCTGTGTAAACTTCTGGTTATGACGTAATGTTGATGTAGTAATGTGATATACAATCAGGAGTCTGCACATGGTGTTTTAATTTCAAAATCGAGTGGATGCTCTATGCCGTTCCTGTGTCCCACTTCCTGCCTGGCGAGATTTGCTCTGTGCTACTTGACGCGGCTTCAGCGCGGCTTCCGTCAAAAATAGACTAGCCACATATTTTTAGTGGAGAGACGTTTCTGGGACGTTTCTGAAACGCGCTGCAGCGCATCTGGTGGAATCACAAGCATTGAAATTGATCAGCTCCGGCAGCCGCGTCGAGCCGGAACGTGCAGATGTGCCCTGTGGAATTTAGGGGTAGGATCGATGCCACTCTCACATATAGCCCCCCCCCCCTCTCCCCTACAGGAGTGGGGGGGGGGTCGGTGAAGCTTGAAACGACAAGCGAGAATGAATAGTGAAGGGGTATACAGACTAATTGGAGAATAATTATCCCTCTGCAGTACTAGCAAATAAGCTCTGTGAGTTAAAGTCAGATTTCAGGGCATCAAATTGACTCCAAATTAAATGAAAGGCATTCATTCATTAAAGTCACCACAAAGAACACTTTTGCTTGTCATTTCTGTTCTATGATTTTAAACATTCCAGCTTATGTCACGATGGTACGTTGAAACAACGCTCTCACAATAAACAGTATTTGTTCACCAGAACAGAGAAGCCCACAACTCCGATTAGACTCCAACTCAATTAGAGTGCCGAGCAATAAACTGAAGAGATGAAACACTTTGCAGTAACACTGCATTTATTTGCCATGCCAGCAGCTCATTTCAGCCTCTCCACGACAACGTGCTTTGGCATTCTTGTTTGTGTGCAGAATGTGCCTCTGTAAAGCTAAACCAGCATTGGCAAGTTCTTCATGCAGATGGTTCCCCATCTTTCCAATGTTCACTGTTTTATTAACTCTGCCAAGTGCTCCCTTTCTTTGACTGAGAATGAGTCATTGAAGAAGGAATGCATTTTGATTTTCTCACCATTTTGTTTAACAACTAAACAATCATTCCTCTCGTATAGGACATATGTACTAGCTCTTCCTAATACTTCAGCTGACCTTGTTGTGGCAGCTGATAACTGCAATGAATTTGCTGTTGGTAAAGTATGCTGATTTTCATAGCAACTGCTGTAAGACTAAGACAGCCACGCCAGTGAGTGTGAGGCTGTAATTGGGCACAGCAGTGCCTTGATATAAATGCAAATCTCAGCATGCAAAGAAGTTGACAGTGACAACGCCAACATGCTGATGTTAAGTAGATGTACCACGTTCACTAACAGTGTAGCCTGTTAGCATGCTGACATTTGCAAATTAGCACTAAGCACAAAGTACAGCTGAGGCTAAGTTTTGCACTGGATGATGGCGCTAGATGGAAAGTGATGGGATCATCAAAGCTTTTGCAATTAAGCCTGAGGGGGACATGCATTTGTGTACCAAATGTCATGGTAATTAGGGCTGCACGATTAATTCTTAAAAGACTGTGATCTCGATTCAGGCATGTACACAATCTCATTTCTGAAGGACAATGATTCAGCCATATTTGCTTTGGAGAGTTGCATATTTAGAATGAGTGCTCATAATAATAATAATAATAATAATAATGGACCAAAATTATGTGAAGCACCCCCAAACCCCCCATCAAATACATGCTGAAGACCTGCTGAATCAGGACTGCACTATGAACTGAAATAAGATCGTGATGATCATGTTGCTTGTACTGTCTGCATGAAGACAATATGGATTGCAATAAACATTTTTTCTTTAAAAATTGGTGTTCCTAATGTTGTGTTCAGACCAGATGCAAATAAAGTAATCTACTTGCTTAATTCGCGCGAGTTTGGATGCTGGAATCTTCTGTTTTGACTCGCTTCATTCGCGCGATTACTCGCGTCACTCGCAACAGAAGTTCTGATTCTGAACTCACGCGAATGAGCGAATGAGTGAATGAGCAGCACAATTCGCCTCATTCACGTCGCTTGACCGGAACTTGAGTCTAATCACGTCTTTACATTGACTTTATATGTAATTCATTCGCACAAATTAATTTATTCGCGTCCGGTGTTTACACATGGTGATTCTCATTTTGACCAGAATCGTGCATCCCTAATGATAAACCATCCAATAGTTGCTGAGACATTTCACTCAAAACCACAAATGTCAACCTCATGGTGGCGCTAGAGGAAAATTAAGGGGATCACTAAAGTCAGTAGGTTTCATCCTCAGAGGAGCATGAATGTTTGTACCAGATGTCATGCTAATCCATACAATAGTTGTTGAGAAATTTCAATCTGGACCAAAGTGGTGGACTGACCGAGTAACTGACCAAACAACAGACAGACATATAGAGCCAATGCTGCTAGCATGGCTAAAAATGTGCTCACTTTCAAGTCATATATTACTATACTAATTTGCTGCGGTTTTTTCGTCTTTCTTCATCCATCTTGCCTTTGGACAGCACAGCGGCTCCTGCACCTCTCTGCCTCTTCTCTGATTTAATCTGCAGGTTTTAGTTTTAATGAGAGTCATTTTTTTTCCTCAGGTGTCCATCTCTTTGACATGGCTCTGCCAAACGATGGTCTATGCTAACCGAGCACTCTTATTATTTGCTTGCTCAAGGTCACCGAACAATCAAGAGATTGAGTATGAGCAAGCTCGCTGTTTCTGCCTCAGAGGGATAAACTGGATTAAGGTATTGGGAGGGCCGAGCAGTTAAAGCTTTAGAGATGGCAAACACAATCAGCATGTCTCTACATGCCTTGCCTCTTTCAATCATCCACAAGCAATCATGGCACGAATGGAAACCCCCATCCTCTTTGTCAATCAGACGGAGAGGCGACGGCAAAAGATATGATCCTTTAAATATGTATCTTGGGCTTCACGTGCATCTGTGTGAGGATTCACATCTGTTCTGCTCAGTTTGCATGATACGCAGCAGTTATGTATATTAAATCTTAATCATAAAAGGAATAACACCCAAAATGTGACACTCAGTCAGTATAAATATTAATGGTACTAATGGTAGAAGATACCATTAACCTCAAAACCTTGTTTGCTGTATGTAAATGTTGTATGAAGGATAAAGTACATCTGACTCTCCTGGGGGTTAATTCATACTGCTCCGTCTATTCTTCTGACTACTTTTTAGAAATCCCTTTATAAAGAGCTTCTTATTAGCTTTATTTAAGGCGCAGCTTTATTTTCTATCCAGAGAGGGGCCATGGTTATTGCTCTACAAGATGAATGAAAACATGTCTTAGTAGATAAAGCCTATGCAAAATTGGCATAGCTGGAGTTTGATGAAGTTGTCTGAATGTACTTAGCTTGTAAGTTCCCAAGGGGGAATCCAGTTGGTTTTCCCACCAAGTACAAAACTAAGAAAAGTGCCGAGGCATGCTCATACAACCTCGGGATGCCCTTGTGGCTCATTCCTCTGTCCTTGTGTGTGCGCTGGAAAACATTTTCTTCTCAGCGGTGACCCATTTTTCTTCTCTGTTGCTCACAAGTGCGTGCCACTGTTCATGTCAAACATGTTTAGACTCACAATAAAGACCAGTTATGCAATTATGCTGACACCCTTTTCTACAGATACATGGCTACAATACAATTCAAGATATCAGACATGATCAGACAGACTCAGATTCAGTGCTAATATGAGCGTGTTGCATCTCTATCCACATCTGCATTAAAGTAGTCTGTTTATCCTGAGCACAAGACTATAGGCTGAAACCTAGCATGTGGCTGGACCGGGTATGGTCAATGTGCTTAGTTGTGGCCCAGGTTGTTAAAGGGATAGTCAGTGTTGTCTATAATGTGTAATCTGCAGTGGCCCAAGTAATATTTGTTTGTTGTGTACTGACTGTCGCGCTGAGTCATTTTGAAAGGACAACAGCCAATGGAGAAGCTGCAACTCCACTGACGTCATCCACCAATTAATGGTGTAAATTCTTCACTGACACCAACTTAGACACTCACTCAGTGACAGACTTTCCCCTTTATAGGGCTGGCTCCCCGGCTTTGCTGTGGTCCAGCCAAAAAACAATGTGATAATGCCGATATCAGACCAGAGTTTTGGTATTCATAGCAAAACAATATTTAATGTGAGAAATATAAACATGTATTTCTACAAAGCCCTTTTATCATTTAGGGGAAAAAACAGGTCTCAAATGTCTAAACACAAGCAACATTCAGGAACTAACTGATTAAGGAATAACTAAACAAGATTATGCATCTGACGAGACGCTCGGTGTCAGCTTTAGGAAGTTGACAGTTTTTAATAGTCTGTGATACATTTTTGTAGATACCAAAAACAGTATTGATGTTAAATACCAACGCCTAATGGTGACCTAAAATTAGAATTTCTCAGCATTGTCTTCAATAATGTTTTTAGCCACGCCAGCAGTGTGGCTCTATGGATGGCAGTGTAGCTGTCTGTTCAGCCCAGTCTGAAATATCTCAACAACTAAAATTTGGGCACAAAAAATAACTTTGGTGATCCCTTAACTTTTCATCTAGCACCATCATCAGGTAGAAATGTCAATTTGTCCAATATTTTGGTTGATCACCAAATATCCGCAAAACATCAGCCTAAGATGGTGAACATGGTAAACACAGGGTTTGTACAGTTTTTTAATAATGAAATTCAATCACTTTCAAGGTAGCTAAACCTCAAATTTCCAGATTCTCAAAGCTTTTATCATCACATCTAAATTGTTACTACAAAGGCAGCTGCGAAAAATAAAGTTTACAGAATTCCTTTATAGCAACAGCGATGAATGTATACTGTCAATTTTTTATTTTACCAGCTGTTCATCATGTCAAAGGTCAGAGACCATGGACTGTGGGCCGTGGTTTTGTTTTGTCCTCCGGAGAGCTTCATACCACACCGGAAGCGTTTCAGAGGCATTTTGTTTTCTGGGGAAATTTCTCAACAACTATTGGTTGGGTTGCCGTGAAATATGGTATAGATATCCATGAATATTGATGGCTTTGGTGATTCCCTGATTTTTCCTCTAGCGCCACCAACAGGCCAAAGTTCTCACTTATAATGTGCTTTATTTGATTCAATAACACAACTCAACATCTACTGGATGGATTGCCCCAAAATGTTGTACAGACATTCATAGTTCCCAGAGGATGAATCCTATTGACTTTACCTCTACCGCCACCATCAGGTTGAAATCTTTGTCTTTTTAGTGTCTGATCGTTTTTAAGGATAATTTGTGAAAGCTTTGATGATCCCCAATTTTTCTGTTTTACACTCTGGGTAGTTAGATGGAAAAACACACACAAAAAAAAAACAATGTTCCCCTTGAATTGTTGTGATGGTGTCTAGGGCTTTTAACTCACCTGAAAGAATTTAATCAGTTCAGGTTTCAGGGGAGTCTCATAATGAGCTGGTGCTTCACAGGTTTGATTATTGCCAAGTTCAATATGGGATTATTGATACTCGTCCACAGAGACACCAAAACAAACCAAAGTGTGTAATCTCACTGTTATCAATCTCAAACACCCAGGGTAAAAATACACAGAAAGTATGTATGCCTTGATGAGCCAGAGCATTTTTATTTTGAGTTTGATTAACTTCATTATCCCTAAAGCAGACTTTCACAAAGTTAGGGTCGGGACCTAAAATGGGCCACAGATCCGTTTTATTTGAGTTGCCAATCGGCAGAGTAAAATGCATAACAATGCTATGATATGTCAATTAATTAATTCCTTTTTTTGCTACGCTTGTTTGTTCAGCTCAGATGCCGTGTGTGGGGCCGTGATGCACTTGTATAAAGAAATTACATTTCAGTTTATGAATGTAGATGTCAGAGCAATTCAAATTTCTCTTTTGGGTCTCGAGCTGAAAAAGTCTGGGAACCCCTGCCGATTCTTGGAGAATCGCAACATATTTTACGGTATATTGAATTATTATGATACCAAGAGATACAACAGTAGCACAACTTTGCTCCACATAGTTTTGACAACATATAGGCCTTAAAGTTCTTAAAGTAAAGCTGGAATAACACAATATTTACTTCATATAGTAAAAGTTATATGGCACATTTATCCCAGGGAGCCTTTAAACAGCCTTTCTTTCTTGGAGTGATGACAGAGGGAACTGCTTGGCTTTCAGAGTCACGCTTTGACCTCTTGGGATAAACGCTGAAGGACATGTTTTGAAGCATGAGGTCACATCTCTCTCTGTAAGGCCTTTGCTCTTTCATCCTTGCCTCACTATCCTCCTCAGCCCGTCTCTCAGGCTCTCCCGCGCTGCAGTGATAGCCTCCAGTGTTTACGCGTCATACAGCATGACTTATACATGAAGAGGCTGCTCTTTATTCATCGCCGGGACTCCCACTGGTGAGCGTCGCTCTCCGCCGTCTGTATCACTTCAGCTACTGCGTCTTCTCTAACCTTTTCATCTTCTCGCACGCACAGATATTCATGCTGCGTTCATTCAAACCTGGGAGACTCTGGGAGCCCCACAGGAGTGAAAAGGACAGATAAAGTAGGTCCTGCGTTTAGCTGCCTCACACTCTCTGCACTTTGTATGTCTATGTATGTGAACTTGTATATTAAGGGTAAATAAATTAACTCAGTTGTCTAAGGCTGCATTTACACTGTAGGTCTTGATGCCCAGTTCTGATTTGTTGCCTGTATCCGATTTCTTGGACCGCCTGCTTACATCTACTTTTAAAAAGTGACCCATATCCGATATGTGCATTTATGCCGCCTTCACACTACATGTTTCAAGTGACCCAATTCAGATTTTTTCCTCTCATGTGGCACAGATCGGATATGTATTATGAATGTGTAAGCAGGAAAAAAGGTTGTTTTGGTGACAGCGCCCCAATGCTCTATAACTTGCCCATTTTTTACGACGAGTTGGACAAAGTATTGCATGGCTGTCCATTGTTTTGTCCTATGGAAGGAGATGTGTTGGATTCTGCTAACAGTGATATCTCTCAGCTGTAGCAACACAACCGCTAACGTGACGTGAGCAGCATGCTAACGCGAGAGTATGGACTAATAACTGTGCGCAGGGCCTACAAGTGGTCTGCTGGAGATGCATGATGACACAGGTGTGAAAAGCGACGTGTCTCTGCTGTCCACTTGTGTTCGGATCACCGAGTGTAAACACGCTCTAAGGGCTCGATTATACTCCCAAACGGATGCGGACACGGACAGTTGCGCACACGGAAAGCTACGGACACGACAGGCGCGTAGTTATTCTGTTTGGAGGACACATACCATATATGTGTCATAGATCACTAGCATGGTCACGACAAACTGGAGGTACACGGATGTCCGCACAGAGCCTACGCATACACCCTCTGATGACGACATTTACCATAAGTATCATTTCGGCATGTTCTGACATGAACATTAAAACCTGTTGTAGAGCTGGAGCTCTTTACATTCTTTAAACGACTGCAGTAATGACACTGGTGTCGACGCCCGAATGTTGGAGGATCATGATTTTGTAGGGAAAAAAGCTTGCAGTTATCAGAAGTTTTGCTTTATTTATGTCATTTAACAGATTTCCCCGACCCAGAGGATGAATCTCAACTGTGGTGATCCCCTGACATTTTCACTTGCTCCACCAGCAGATTATAGTATATATTATCTCGTAAAATATTTCAACATCTACTATAATGGTTGGCACAAAATCTTTCACAGACATTCATGTTTCACAGACAATGTACCATAATCATTTTAGTGATCCCCTGAGTTTTCCCTCAAGCACCACCATGAGGTTGTCATTTATGGTTTATGGCTAAATACTTTTTTTTGCCTCAGTTGTACTTGGTGTGATGGTAAACAGTGTAAACATTATACCTGCTAAACATCTGACTGTTAGCATTGTCATTATGAGCATGCTGACATGCTGTACAGCAGAGGCTCTCAATCTTTTATTAAACATATTTGTAGATTCAAAGAGTTATATTATCGGTAAATTAAAAATGACTTTTCACAGACCCCATTGATTGGAGAATCAATGAAGGACAGTGGTTCCCAAACTGTCTCACATCATCTACCCTTAAACTGACACAAATTAGACCACGGACCCTCATTTGAAGTCCCAGAGTCGCCCATCTGACAGGATTTTTGCTTTTAGATGTTTTATTACAGAAAGTGTATGAAAGCCATGCCCCAAATAGTCATACATTCTGTTGTTGTGTTACTTATGGATGGAATTATAGTGGGAAAAAAATAGAAATAGAAAAGAAAATGATTCCTAAGGACCCCTAGAAACCCCTCAAGGGCCCCTGGGGGTCCCCGGACCCCACTTTGAGAACCCCTGCTGTACAGCCTTGAGACTCTTTGTCCTGTTACTTTCTATGTTTAATTCCTTTCTTCAGAACGTAGACGATATTTTTCATATCACTGCATGTTAACGTATTCTTCTTCTCCCCAGGCAGATTGCTATAATTGATCTGCACTATATTAAATAATAAATATCCATTACACTGTAAACAGAGAGGATTTTCACTCACCCGCATTTCATTACAAGGACTTTAGACTATTGACAAAGAGTGCATTTAGAGAATTTTCTACCATACGGACCATTAAGACAGACTAGTCTTTTATCAGTAATTCATTATAGTGATTTATTTGTCATCTAATGTTGTGTTTCTGTGCAAGCTTGATCAACATTATGGCTTTAAATCTTAAGTCGTGAGATTTGATCTCACTCATCCTCCTTCCTGAGAGCAAGTAAAACAGCAGTCGTGATTTTTGTTCACACATCCATTTTGTTAGTAAGAAAATGTTAGATTGTCAGACTGTGAGTAGGCGTATCTTCGGGGATCTTGCTGGCGTCATGGATTGAAATTGTTTCAACAACTGCAAATACTGTGTTACGTTTCCAAACTTAAAAAGCATTTAAATATTCTCTTTTAAACTCCACTTCACTTCCTTTAAAGTCCACTAGTAATATTTTCAGTCAGATACAAAGACTTCCCTTACATCCCTCTGATTCTTGTTAGGCAGTTGCAGCATTGTATCAGATGTATCACAAATTGTTTTCTTTAAGAGGGATTTGTCTCACAAAAGCTCCAAAAAAATCAATTGTTCTTTATATCAATATTTTTATATTTTAATGTATTATTCAAAATAGTGTCAATACCGGACAGAGCCTCCAGATTTGGGGTCTACTTTCTGCAGATAAACCATTCTCAGCAGTTTGTAAGTGTGAGAAATGAGAATATAGTGACTCATCGTATATTTGGACCATATCTGTTCCATCTGACATGTTTGTTTACCAGAAATACACTGTGATTAATTGCAATCCCTCTTGCAGAGAGCTTAATGAGACTTTTGATGGGAAAATTAGTAATGCTCTGCAGGAAGCATCATTCTTTAACTCCTGAATGTTACATGCTTTAATAATTATCATGCTAAACTGTTTAGATGAGTAGCATGTTTCTATATTTTTTGCCACACGTCAGCATGTAAAGCTGAGGTCAAATTGGGAAACCAAATGCATCAAGTATCCATTGTCAAATGCCTTTTTGTGTTGTTAATCTCTTAGGGATTTTTTTTTCTCTCATAGAAAAATAGATAAAAATGAATCTCAGTTTGAGTGATAACGAGGTTAGGGGTGTTATTATTGAGCTAATTAGGCAGTAGAGATTCTGATATACATCATTAGTGTCAGCTAATTAGACAACCCACAAGACTAGATCACATAAACCCACAGCATTCACATGTTTTTGTGCCAAAGAATCCCTTCGCTGATAGCCTCATCATATTGTGCCTATGAAAACCACATACTGAATATCCCTCGATATGCTGGGAGAAGCCAGGCTCAAAATGTACTCCTTTTTCTTGTCACTTGCATCGCTTTTGTCATTATTTGTCCTCGTGCGAATTGCTTTTGCACCTGCGTGTAGAGCCCATGCATGGTATGAGCCAGGCTATTTTTATCTGCAGCTTTCCTGTCATGAATACCAGATGATATACCTGATGGGGCCACGGCCTGAGTGTGCGAGGGGGGTTATTGAGGTGTTCTAAATCAGCCGTCTGATTCATGCCTTGGGTCAGGAACACGGGATGATATACAGCAGATCCAATGAATCATTACTGGAACGTCGCAGGCTACTAAAGGACGTATTTCCAGCCAGAACTTAATGCAAACTGATTGATATCCTTTGCTTTGCAAGTAGAAAATTAGATGTTATTATCACCTATCCTCTGCATCCTTTCTCTTGTCTTCACCTTTGGTCTGAGAATAGCTGAGATCTGAGAAGGAGTTAATGAACAATTTATTTTCCTTCAACAGTGGATGAATACTTGGTATTTGGTAGCATCTATGAGAGCAGGGGCATCATAGTGAGGGAAGTAATGGAACTAAGTACCCAAGGCCACAGACTCCTCCAATAGCCTGGAATTATAAGCATGCTTTTATTTATTAGCATCATATGTAAACTAATTATTCCACTCCACAAAGAGTTTGTTAGCAATACTGATGCTGCTGAGGTGAAATTTGATCATGTCATTTAAAAACAAAATACGTGAAATCAGGCTAATAAGAGAAAATAAACAGAGGAGTGAGAAAGGACCCAGAGGGAAAGCAGCTGTTGACAAAATTTGTGAGTGATAATAACTTGCCAGCAGCATGTCAGAATAGTTTAATCACCAGTGTTGGGAGGGTTACTTTTCAGACGTATTCCACTACAGATTACTGAATACACTCACTAAAATGTAAAGTATTCCATTGGACAACTCAAACTAAGTAACCGATTCTAAATACTTTGGATTACTTTTGGACTTTCTTGCTGAAAAACACATTCCTGACAGTGTCCTGCTATGCACTGCACACGCCCAAATTGTTGCTTTTTTTTTTTTAATAATCACTTTCTGGGAAATGTGTGCCTCATATGAATTTTCAGTGGTGGACTGTAAAAAGTACATTTACTCAAGTACTGTACTTAAGTACAATTTTGAGGTAATTGTACTTTACTTGAGTATTTTATTTCCCTGCCACTTTATACTTCTACTCCACTACAATTCAGATGGACATATTGTACTTTTTACTCCACTACAATTATTTGACAGTTTAGTTACTTTACTAATTAAGATTTTTGCATAAACATTTGAAGAACTTGTAAAATACTGTATATAATATCTGTGTTTTGATGTAGATTCAACAGTATATTTACAGCTGAAATAATTAATCAATTGACAGATAATTAATTGGCAATTATTTTGAGAATTGTTTGTCATTTTTAATGCTATAGCATTTCATGGTTCCAGCTTTACAAAGAGCCTTTTCTGCATTGAGTACTTTTACTTTTAATACTTTTAAGTACATTTTCCTGATTATACTTACATACTTTTACTTAAGTAACATTTTCAACACAGGACTTTTACTTGTAGAGTGTTTTTACAGTGTGGTATTAGTACTTTTACTTAAGTAAAGGATCTGAATACTTCCTCCACCACTGCATAAGGGTATTGATCGTCTCATTTATCTCTTGTCATGTCCCCAAATGTCAAACTATTCCTTTAATCATTTGCCAGAGCTTTATAGATCAGGTTGTGAAAAATCTCTTTTACTAATTTGACTTAAAATCTATTTAGTAACAATATATTAATCATTTATCAATGGATTACCAACATTTATAACTGCGTGATTACCAAACACTAATCCATAAAGCATGACTAAATGTATTTCTTTAACATCCTTTATAAAGTGTGTCTTATTAATCAGGTGTAGCTGACTCAGAATCAGAGTAAGGAGCAGTCTTTTGAAGGTCACTACTCTTCTTTGTGCCAACCAGTTTCAGGAAGCAACAATTAATTGTTGATTACATGCCAAGATAACAAGGAAGGAAATGAAAATGGTCACTGTACAGATTTAGATATATGAGTAATCAGATTCCAGTCAGTTTAGCAATATTTACTACAAGGCTACTGTCTAATACTTGAGTTACTCCACGACTAAAGAGTTTAGTTTAGGCTACTTCAGTTGTTCCCAGGTCAATTTAGGATTTTGTGAATGTAAGTCAGGAAAAAAAAAAAAAAAGATTCCATATGATGCTTATTTTCAGGTTCATTTGTATTTTGGGGTTTTACTAGAACATGTTTACATACTTTAATGTAAAAAATAAAAATAAAAACACATTGTTTTTCTCCTACTGTCTGTCTGAATATACCTTTATTCACCCTGTCTGAAACGCTCTGTTTTAGTGCCTGTCTCTTTAAGACCCTCTCCCGAAAAAGCCCAGTGTTTCTGGATCCTCCACATCTGCGCCAGGCCCCCAGGAAGTGCACCGACCGTTGAAGCCATTTTGACATAGTGGCCAAACGGTGGTATTACAACTATGGCGGCCATCACGTGATGCTGTTGGGCCCAAAATGACTTTTTCCCCATTGACTTACATGGCGAAAGAGACATCTATAAATCCGTGGATACATTTTTTTCAGCATCTCAGCCCACGCAAAATATCTTGTTTCATTATGAGGATTAGATCTGTTTGGTTTGATAAGATTTTGAAAGTCTAGAAGAGCTGCGAGATTTAATTATTTAATCCCCAAGTTAACCGGAGCGCTAAACCGGATGTAGCCGGCTCTGTCGGCGGGAGTACCCAGTGCGCTTTCTGGGCCCACCAGTGCAGAAGTACGACAGAAGTAGCGTCATTCATCTGGGGATTTTTCGAGGCAGCAGTTTAGCTTTTTTGGCTTCATGCGCCACTGAGCAGCTTTCATAAGAACGGAGCTCCACCTCGAACACTGTATCCAGGTTTTATTATACCTCCATGATCTGCGCTCTCAGCGTCTCTGCACCGTCAATGCAGCCAGGGAATGACTGTAACGGCACTGTAGCGACGCTTTCTACCTATACCTAGCATAGTTGTGACATCACAACTTTGCTCGTTTAAAGGCACAGTGTCTGAATACGGGCTGTGTGCATTTCTC
>JAOVVB010035569.1:0-15378 GCA_028570985.1 Heterobranchus longifilis
TCTGCTTATTGCACAATCCAAATCTTCTTCAAAACTTCGCCATTTTCAGCGTGTAGGTTGATAGCTCGGTGGCTGTTGTTGTTTCCAAGGGACTTTACGAAGGGACTTTGAGAACGGGAACACAGACTTTCTGTCTCCAGAGTTTCTTCCCGGAGACAGGAAGTAAGGCTTTATCCAGGCACTGTTCACACAGTAAGCCAGACTACAAGTGTGGTTATGCTTTTCAAAACTCCTCACAGACAATGCTGGCTATAATATAATATGATATAATATAATATAATATAATAAAGTACCAAAAAAATCGAATTCCAGGTACCAGTACCTGTTCAAATGTGAGTTGTTGATAAGCCAGTGCTGGCAAGAGTTGTGGTTCAGATGTCAGATGATCCCATCTTTGCTTTGCTGTGTTCCGATTGTGCAGGTCGGAGGAAACGGATTGCTCTTTTGGTCTCGTTGCAGAGTTAGCAGCTTGACGCTAACTTGTTCCGTTGCCCCTGTTGCTTGTAAAGTTAACTGGCAGACTTTGTGTTGTAGCTGCTGGCACTCATCTTGTTGACTCTAGGCAGACTTTCGTGTCGCTGTCGTGAGAAAAAGTCTGCTCCGAGCAGACTACACGGTGGCGGTCAGTGAGGCATGCGGTAAGCGCAATGAAGAGAGAAGTGATAAGAGATAATAGAATGAAGAAACATAGGAGCTGCGGTTTTGTTTATAAGATTATGTCATGTGTCATCGGCTAAACGTTCCACAGGCGGAGTTCAGGGGATGAGCAGGTTGGCACCGTGCATGGCAGCCTCTGTCATCAGTGTATGAATGTGTGTGAATGGGGGATGATACTTGTCGCTAGAAAATAAAGTGCTGTATAAATGCAGTCCATTTACTTTGGAATGATTTTTTCTGAAGCGGATGAAGGCCTTGTTAGAAAATGTGTGCAATACTGAAATTGTTAACATCTCTTGGCCTGCATTGTGCTTCAGATCGAACAGCTGGAGGATCTTAAGAAAACTAAGGAGGAGTTGAGCCAGCTGAAGTCTGACCTTCAAGAAAATGTAGAACAGGTGAGTTTTCTTTCCAAGCAGTGATGGTGCACTCTGTTTTAGCCCATCATTAAGACCTTTTGGGGCTTTAGTGACACACTGATAATTTCCAATTTTCCTTACATTTCCTTCCCATGATCCGTTTGTGTGTTTTTCATTATTTTTTTTGTCTAACTCACATTTCTAAACTTTTGGTCAGTTTTACACCTTAAGATATTAAATGGGAAAGGAAAACCACATTTGAGGATCTGGAACCATATAATGTTTATCATTTTTGCTTGAAAAATGTCCGAAACGATTAATCGATAACTGTTGCAGCTCTAGTAATGCGACTTCCTTGTTGTTGATGGAAGACTGTTGACCCTGTTATTGTACACTCCTTTCTAGTGCTTTGTACAGAAAAGCTCTTCACGTATACACTCATGTGGTGGCAATGTCTCTCAGATGATCGAGAACCAGGAGGAGCTGAGGGCATCTCAGGAGAAGATCAGAGTTCTAAAACATGAGAACAACGTTCTGAGAAGTCAAAAGGCAGAGCTGGGGGGCAGACCAGTCAATGGGAGTGATGCAGAGATTACCCTCCAGTTCCAAGAGCTCCAAAATCAGGCAGGACTCCATTTTTATACATAAAGAATACAAAGTGAACCTGCTGTCTCCTGCTGGCTGTCGGCTCTTGAATAGATCAACTGATTTTGGTGTTCCCCAAGGTTCTGTCCCGAGTGTTTGCTTTGTATATGCTTCCTCTTGGGCAGATAATAAATACTTTTAAAGATATCTCCTACCATTGTTATGCAGAAGATATTCAACTATACATTTCATTTTAGCCCCAAAATATTGGAAAACCGTCTGTTTTACAAAACTGCATCAACTCCATAAACAATTGGATGGCTGATAATTTTCTACAGTTGAATACTGATAAAACTCATACTGATAAAATACTGATAAAAAAATGTCTGCCCCAGCTGGTGTTGTTCAGAAAGTGATGGGGAGTCTTGGCTCTCTGTCGTGTTCTGTTAAACCTTCCGTCTGTAATTTAGGTGTTTCTATGGACCAGGCTTTGAGTCTGGACCAGCATGTAAACAGTTTGGTTCACTCCTGTTTTTACCAGCTAAGGAACATCACTAAACTCAGGCCCGTTGTGTCCCCAGCTGAGTTGGAAATTATTATTCATGCATTTATTTTATCACGTCTTGACTCCTGCAATTCCCCTTTCACATGCCTTAGCAAGACTTTGCAAGTGGTCCAAAATGCTGCTGCCAAGCTTTTGAGTCTCCAAAACATCTCATGTGACACCTATTTTGATTGCTTTAAACTGTTTGCTGGTTGTGCCTCGCTCCAGGCTCAAAACAAAAGGAGACTGTGCTTTTCAGGTTGTAGCTCCGAAACTTTGGAACTCATTTCCATTGGACTTAAGATCTGTGGTAGGGCTGTCACACTTGGCCAAAAATTACGATTATTCCTTCTAAAAAAACACAGGTTCAAACCTATTCGAATATCTGTTTTTGTACATTACATCCATTAAAGGGCAAACTAATACAAGAGACATAACTACTTGTATAGGTGTATTTATTTCAACATAAACATGTCTTTTTAAGAGATCCACATACCTACACATTACAACAAATGATAATTAATACTACTGGTGTCAGAATACTGAGGGCAGCAAAACAAACTATTGTCGTTTTAATAAAGAAACCAGGCAATAATTGCCTTTTTCTATCATTCTGTGAGCAACCACGATCTATTTTATGCTGAACACAGTGTCTCCGAAAATGAAATTTAACGCTGGATAGTTGTTACCTTGTTGAGAAGTTTGAGGTACGCAGCCTGTCAACTGCAGCTCACTGTTTCGGCTCCTGACTATTCCATTACTCTCTGCAATATGTCAAACTGCTCCGCTGTCAAAAAATGCAAAAAATGTCTGTGGTTTTGTTTTGCGGATAGAAGTTTGTCATCCGTGTCAAGCTCACTGACAAAGACATTGCATTTCCTGTGACTACTTCATAATAATGGTCCACTCGAGTTAAATATTTTTAATGTGAAAAGCCAAAGTGAAATGGTAACTTAACGCTTGAGGCAGATAGCCGTGGTGCTGCTTTTTTCCCAGCTGAAAACAGCAGGCGCAGCGTCTTTTCAGCTGAGACGTGTCTGGTTGCTATGATACGGAATATCCATGGAAGTAAACATGTCAGCCCTTGCTCTGCATGAAGGGAAGGCTGAAGCACGTAGGGAGAGAGGAAGGACCCACAGGTCTATGTGGGTTCATACATATTCGGAGATGAGCAGTATTCATTTCTCATCTTTTCTTGTTGTTCAGCACTTGTACAATGTGACGGTTTGTCTTTGTGGTATTTGTCGCGGCTCATCTCCACTGTGATTAGACGACTGGGTGAAAAGTTACAGTGACGAGTGGAGCGCAGCATTTTACCCAAGTCGAACATTTTTCAACTCCGAGTGACCAGAAAAAACAGCCAAACTCTCGCCGCTCAGCGCCTCGTCACGCTGCTGGTGTTTGCAGCAGAGCCTACATACGCGCCACTCCCATTGCAAACCATTAAAAAAGACGTGACCCCGCCATAGTGTCTTTTAGCTTCATTTTACTTAATACTACTAATAATAATACTTTCTATTTTTGCCTTTTATTGAGGCACTTTGTGACGTCTGCTCTTGAAATGTTCTGTATAAATAAAGATATTATTATTATTATAGCCAGGGCTGCATGATATGAGGAAAATATGCGATATGCGATAACATTGTTGAACATATCAGTTCTGACTTTCTGCTGCTTTCAGATTATTGCTAAAATACAACAAATTGTTTGTTGAATTAAAAGAAACTGATAGGAAGTTATTTCTGACATTATTTTATTGTATAAGTTGAACATTGAAATCAACAAAAAAGGCACCATTTATAAAAAATAAAATTTTAAAAAGAATGATGGTGACATTTTAAAGAGCAGTTTTCTACCGATACTCTCAACTCATTTCAACTAACTCAAAAAATCCCTGAGTGTCTTTTGCAATATGTTGCAGTCTTTCGCAATGTGTTTATTGCGCAAGTTGATATTGCGATGATGATTAAAAAAACATTATTATTATTTTATCCTTCTTTACAGATAAGGACTCTAAGTGAGAAACTGCAGAGTGTTGAAGCAGAGAGAGAGAGTCTGCTGTCTGAGAGGACGGCCGACACTCACAGCGAGGAGATGGAGAAGCTGCTGTGCAGAGTGAGGTCTGTCAGTGAGGAGAGAGATCAGCTGCAGGAGATACTGGAGGGACTGAGACAGGAGAAGAAGCAGCTCAGAGCAGAGCTGGACCACACCATGGAGACGATGCAGACTGAGGTTTGTGTCCGCTAGCTTTACTTCTTAAACTAGCATCCATTGTAGGGCTGCACACATTTGTTTGTACACACAATAGCCTTTGTAATAGGATATTTGGATTCTAAACTGTTTAAAGCTGCAGCTGGAGTTAAAGAGACACTCAGATCTATCCGTTCTGTGCCAGACAAATTTACACGCATGCGCCACCCGATGGTTCACATTTTGGGGCTCTGGTGAAATACACTGATAAAGTGGTGCAGTGGTTAGCACTGTCGCCTCACAGCAAGAGAATTCTGGGTTCGAACCCGGCTTGGGGCCCTTCTGTGTGGAGTTTGCATGTTCTCCCCAGGTTTTCTCTGGGTTCTTCCCACAGTCCAAAGACATGCAGGTTAGGTTACTTGGTAACTCTAAATTGCCCGTAGGTGTGAGTGTGAATGTTTGTCTATCTATGTGTCAGCCCTGTGATTGACTGGCGATCTGTCCAGGGTGTACCCCGCCACTCGCCCAATGTCAGCTGAGATCAGCTCCAGCACCCCCTGTACAGGATAAGCGGTTACGGATAATGAATTAAATAAATACTTCTTCCACCACTGCTTTTGGAATAAAATGTTTTGGTGTCCACAAACGTTTGGCCACGTAGTGTACACATGATATGCAGCTCTGGAAATGCATCACTAACAGTGTTATATAGTGGCTGTTGGCCCTTCGTGTCTGTCAGAGAGAGGATGAGCAGGGCATGAATGTTACCTCCTGGACTTGTTTGGTCTTGGATGGATAAGCTCCTGGAGGAATGACCCGTGTGGGGGGAATGTACTGTGTGACCGCCATTAGCTTCTGTTTGAGGATGTGCATCGGTCTCCTGTGTCGAGTCACAGCCTTGGAGCCGTGCCGGACTGTCTGTGTCAGGGGAAGCCATCCTGAAACAAACAAAGTGTGTTAAACACCTGCTAACATGACAGAAAAGTCTGAGGCTGCTATGCTAACAGTGGCTAACTCTCCATCTGATATACTGTTTAACTGAAGCGTAGCTAACACTGCTAGCTTTAGATCGTTCTTGAAAAACAGGTAATAAAGTACTAACTCGTTACAGACAGATAGATAAAGCTAGAAATGCAGTATTTACTCAACATTACCCTGTTTCGGTAGTAATTTTACACACAAGGTCGCCGCCATCTTTAGCAGGAAAGCGTCATTCCGGAAGCGACGACGGCACAAATGCTGCATTCACTGCCATGTCGGAAGAAAGAGAACCACGACAGATTATTGTGTAAGTATAATCGGGAACACGTACTTCGTTACATTCCACCACTGTAATATAATACACCCATGGATACAACTCATAGACTGTATAATAATTATTATACTGCAAAATAATTATTTAACCGTCTATGAAACAACTATGTAGCTTTTCCCACTCGGTTTCTCTTAATAACAGATATGACCTGAATGCAGCACAACGTATCGATGTGTAGTTTTAATCATCGATGTCATCGCTTTTTCAGATTTTGGGTTTTAAATTATATTTGCTCTTCACACAAACCTATATTTATTCCTAACCACAGCCTGCATGTGAAAATATGATTTTAAAATAAATGTTAACGTAAACATTTGATCCGGTGACAAAACACTATATTTTACGCAAGGGGGATGCGTGGTTACGTCAGCGTCAGTTTGACAAGCATGAGGCGCATACTCAGTGCGGTTTTATTGAAGCATTTAATTGGTAGAAAACGTCCGTCTCATGCCTCTCTGACAGCAGGACAACAACAACGCGTCCGCGCAGAGCTGAATTTCTGCAGGAAGTCATCGAGTGAGCGCACAAACATGGACCTGAGTAACATGAGGAAGAAATACAAAGGAGATGAAGAGGTGAGAGCCATTCAAATGACAGTGTTATGGTGAAATCATCATCATGATATGAGTCATATAACTGAATCCACTGTGTGTAACTGCAAGGTTATCATGATAGAAGGTCAATGTACGGTTTAGCCTACAACTACTGCCATATGCTGTGTTTTTTAATGGTTGCATTGAATACATTATAGCCTATATATGTGTGTGTAAACAGCTGTTTGCTCCCCAGATGTTTTAGACTTTGACTTTTGGCCCGTGCATCCTATTTAAAAAGCTAAAACAGACCATGTAAATCATTCAAAGACACTGACACTGGTTGACTCAGTCATTATATATATTCAATATACAATATTAGTGCCAGGGGTTGAGTATTCAGATAATTTATTTATGTAAAAGTACTAATACCACACCGTGAAAATACTCCACTACAAGTAAAAGTCCTGCATTCGAAGCCTTGTAAGCCTGTAAAAGTATGTATCTGCTAAGTGTACTTAAAGAAGGCTCTCAAACTGTGCAGTATAATAGAATATAATAGAACCAAATAGAATAGAATATCTAACATTAAGATTGCAAGGTCTGTATTGATGCTATACAAAAAAATAAATAAAATAAAATAAGGTAAAAGTATGAATCGGTAAAATAGCAATGAAGTGACAGAAAAGTTATAACATAAACAATATCTGGCAAAATTCTATTAAAATAGTGCAAATAGTAATTAAGTCAGTAAATGGCAATACAGTGGCAGTGAAGTTTTAACATTATTAACAGTATTCAGCTGTATTGAAATCGTGCAAATATCTTGCATGTGCAATGCAGCATAAAAACAAAACAATACAAACATATCACATAATATAAAAAACACAGTATGGGTGAATGTATTTGTCCATGTACACCGAACTTAAAATGTACAGCTGCTGTCAGTGTTTTACTATTATGTATGATGTTTTTGGATTAATATTACTGCTGCATTTATGTGTATGTTGCATTTTACTGCTGTAGATGTTCAAGGTTGTGCTCATTTGAACTCCTTTATATACTGTTGGATAGTTTAATCTACAGCAATGCATCATATTCTATAAAATCATCATATCTTTGTAGTTTAATCTGCAGCAATGCATCATATTCTATAAGATCACCATATATTTGTAGTTTAATCTGCAGCAATGCATCATATTCTATAAAATCATCATATGTTTGTAGTTTAATCTACAGCAATGCATCATATTCTATAAAATCATCATATGTTTGTAGCTTCGCTGTCCTGTGAGAACCATATACCTCTAAAAGGTTTTACAATTCTTCATGGTGTCAGAGAAACAGCCCAGTTTTCAGCTTTGTGACGATGCATTCTTCAGCTGATCCAAGAGGATTTGTAAAGACTTTATTTATCTTAACAAGAGTTTTCTGAACACTTAAACATTCAAAATCAACACATCTGGAGATACGTGTTTTTCACTGGACAGGAAGGGGATGTTAAATTGTAATATGTAAATAAGATGTCAGACAAATGTAGTGGAGTAAAAAGTTCAATATTTACATAGTGGAGTAGATGTATAAAGTAGCATTAAATGGAAATACTCAAGTAAAGTACAAGTACCTCAAATTTTAGCAAATAAGGGTCATTAATATTCTGAGCTTGTGAAATAATGTTCACAAATATTTTCGCAGCCTGCAGTTGTCCCCTTTTGCGTGCATGTGAAAAAAATGCATGCACATTTGTGAATATGCATTGTGTATGTGTAATCAAAATTTGTGCAGGGATCATCTCAACAGTAAGGATTCATAAAGTCTGAGAGATGGACACACACATTTCCTATCTGTGTGTGAAACACTGAAGTTACAAGCTACGAGTTCCAAGCACATTCACACATTCAGATACGTGCAATCTTTTATCACACGCACAGAAAGGGTGATATAACTGCAGGCTGTGAAAGTATTTGTGAACATCATTTCAGAAGCTCAAATTATTGATGACCCTTATTTGCTTCCATGGAATTTGTACTTACAGTACTTGAGTAAATTTCTGTTATATAAATGATTTGATTGATCATTTTGTCCACAGTGCTTTGAGGAGAGTCAGCTTGTATCTCTGGATCCGATCAAACAGTTTGGAAACTGGTTCGATGAAGCCACAAAGTGCCCTGAAATCGGAGAGGCAAACGCCATGTGCATCGCCACAGCCACCAAGTAGGAAACACCGCCTCTGGAAATTAAATTTTGGCTAATTTCAGTTTTTCACGAATGTCTAAAGTCAACCTTATTTGCATCTGTCTGTCCAGAGATGGACGTCCGTCTGCTCGCATGGTCCTCCTGAAAGGTTACAGCAACGAAGGTTTCCGTTTCTTTACAAACTACGAGAGCAGAAAGGGTTCTGAGCTGGTGGGTAACTCTGACTGTCTGAGCGGATGCGACCATAAACATACAATATGTAATTTTCTGCCACTAGGGGTCTCTGAATCAAAACAGTAACAAAAGACGGAGCAATGGCGTCATTGCAGTCAGTTTCTCCCAGTTCCTTCAGTGTTCATCGTTCAGGAGGTTTTTACCGGGAGACAAATTATCAGTCGATGGTATGAGGATTCTGCGATACACTGAAAGACAATCATCTACGACACATCACGATATCTGTGTAACTGAAGAAAAAATAGAAGAAAAATACCCCTAAAAAGGCAAAAAAACAGGGAAGTATGTAATTATTGATAGAATTTGGCAACTGAGATGAAACAATGTACAACAAAGTATATATAGACTTAGCTTAGTGCCTCTGTAACACACACTGACTGCAACATGTCCATCATTCTAATGTTAAATAGCCAAAAAAAAAGGCAAACGGCCGAACTGCCAGAAAGCAGAACATCTCCGGGGTTAAAACGTTTAAAGGAAGGATACGACTGTGCCTCACTAAAGAAAAGAAAACGGCCATTTATAGTGCCTGCATGTTTTAATAAAAATATTGATATTTGACGCCAGTGTATCAATAATGCATTGCAAGAGGAAGCAATATGTATCGATATTTTGTCCCACCCCTAGTTGCAGCAGGTTGAGTATAAATGAATATATTTGTGGGATATTATCGTGTTTTGACTTGTGTCTCTGGTCTGTTGTTTGTCCACAGGAGAGTAATCCATACGCATGTCTGGTCTTCTACTGGGAACCCATTAACAGACAGGTCGGCATCTTTCATTTCCTCATCAAATTCTGCCTTATTGATAATATTTCAATAGGTTTTCACACAATAAATGTTGATACATTTTAATTTTGGTGTGCAGATTCGCATCGAGGGCAGTGTGGAGCGGATCCCCTTCCAGAGCTCCTGTGATTACTTCCACTCTCGACCGAAGAGCAGCCAGATCGGAGCCGTCGTGAGCCGACAGAGCACTCCGGTTCCAAACAGAGACGTAAGAACCAAAGCTCGACTGTGTCGTGTAGGTAAATACACAAACGTTCAAGTTTCACTGTCTTTTCTTTCAGTATTTAAGGCAGAAAAATGCAGAACTGCAGGAGAAGTACAAAGACACAGATGTGCCGATGCCTGACTACTGGTAAACCTTTACTGTTTGTTCTTTACATTAAAGTTACAATCTCGAAGATCTCCGCTGTTCTTCATTTTCTAACTGTTCTTTTTGTGAACAGGGGCGGCTACATCGTCAAGCCTTACCAGATGGAGTTCTGGCAGGGTCAGACCAACAGACTTCACGACCGCATCGTCTTCACGCGGCCGAAGGACGGAGAGTCTGAGCCGGGGGAGTTTCAGCACGCAGCGGAGGGCGGCTGGGTGTACCAGCGGCTGTCCCCCTGAGGAAACAGACTGTCAAACAGCTCTCCGTCTTTACTGCACTGGAAGTCTCTCGGTACGGATGGATACCGTTCGATGTTGTTTAAATAGGTGCTGCTGCTGCTGCTGCTGTGTGTGTAGGATTTATCAATGTCACTGTGTCATATTTTTGTTCTTGATGTCAGTTCGGGCTGGGCGGTATATCGACTTTTTATGTTGTATCGTTATTTATTTTCTTGGTTTTGCGATCACATTTTTATTTAATTTTTAACCAACATCAAATCAGAAGTACACAACCAAATACGCAGAATATACCGAGATATGTATTGTGTATCACCATTCAGCGCAAATGTACCGAGATATGATTTCTGGTCCGTATCGCCCAGCCCGAATGTCAGTTCACATTTTTCCAACAGAAGTGTGAGTGACACAACCTGAATGCACTGTTTACATTTCCCACACATTAGGAAACAAAAAGACACTGTGGTTTACACAAAGAGACAACAAATCCTCCAAACTATACGACCATATGTGTCGTTTGTTCTCTCTTATACAACCCATACGAGCGTTTTAGTAAAATAGCGCCGCTAGCGGTCGGAGTAAATGTGACTCATATGAGCGTTTTTCGCCCTCATACGTAAACGTTACATTCATGGTTTTAAACACGTCGTTAACGTTGTAAAAACGGTCGTTGTTGTGGTAGGTTTAGTTTTAGACAACAAAACAACTTGGTAGGGTGAGAAAAAAAGGTTGTGGTTTGTAGTATTTTTGATGCATTAAATCACTTCTGTGCAACCGCGTCACGTGCCGCGGAACGTCACATGACACATTGTAGGCGAGGAATTTGCCAACACTCTGCTGTACTCGCGTCCGCCCTGCCCCAACGGTCTCCTGGGTGAAACTCCTGTGTTTGTCTGGCCCACCCAAATAAATCTAAGTCTGTTACATTACAGGGAGACGCTGAACAATAATACGTCAATATGGGTCATAATTACTCTGACCACTAGGGGCGCTATTTCAGTAAACGCTCATATGAGTCGTGTTACAAAAATGTCACCTGCTGTTGTTTTCTCCGGACGACAGGCTGAAAGAGAGCAAACTCCACCGCATCCTGCCAAATAATGATTGACAGCGACGTTGGTTATTAACCTTCAGGACGTGGAGACTGTGTCTTATTTCTTGAAGAACACAATCTGTGCCACTTGTCATCAGTTCCTCCATTTATGCAACTTTCTGTGGTCTATTTTTAATGCTGAAATAATTGGTAATGCTTTGATTTTTTCAGGTCTGTAATTTCCTAATAAGGTCCAGGAAAGTTTCCTAGAAATGCAGTTTTTAATTTTATAATAATTACAGGGAAAATAGAAAGTTCTGAGACAGTTGTTTGTGTTGAGTGTATAAGCAGTTATTGATTTCCAGAGGAATTGATATATTTAAACTCTCAGTGGTCACTTTATTAGGTACACCCGTACAGTCTAATGCAATCCAATACTGTTCTTCTATAAAGTCTACTTTTATTATGCCTATAATATTCAAATGTTTGCTGTTGATTCAGTTATATGTTTTAGCATTTCATGCATGTAAATAGGGAGGACAAAGATTAAGAACGCCTCTCAATATAATGTACAACACCACCTTTATGTATGACTTCTGTAATAAACACACAGTTGAATTCACACGTCTGATTCAAAAATAAACATAAACTCCATAAAGGTAGACTTTATAGCAGAGCTGATGTATTAAATTACAGTCTGTGGGTGTACCTAATAATAAAATGTATTCGTTCTTTATTGTTATTGGAAACTATAGTCTCAATTTTTCTAAAATTGTATGTTTGATTGTAAACAAAATTCACGTTTGCAGGTGGAGAAGACCTGCACTTACTGGGATCATTTGCAAAAATCTCTGTTTTTATTTATTTTCCTGAATCTTGTTTTGTTATTGTGCACATTGTGTGAGTATTGATTTATTCATTTTAAGAATGGTTTCTATCTGTTTTGTTATTAATTTGAATGAATTAATTGGAAGTTTATTGAACAACTGTCTCAGTTTTCCTTATAATTATTACTAAATTACACACCAGGAACCTTCTTATGAATGTCCAGGCATATATCAGTTTCCTTTCTAGGAAATTAGAGGGAACTATAAAATACAGTGTTACTAAATTATTCTGACTTTAATTCAGTATAAAGTGATTGTAGCAGTCTTAAATTAAGACACTGCCTTTTAACAAAGAGATTAAAAGAGCTGATGATTTGAATTGTGCCAACTATCATGTGTATTATGTATGTCTTGTACTATATGAGAATAATATTGTTGTTTATTGTTTATTTTGACTTGAATTAACAGTGGAATAGAGCCAGTAATAAAAGTTTATTTTTTAACCGAGGACTACGTGCGTGTTTGTCCAGCAGATGTCAGCAGCACCTGCAGACAGACTAACGTTTAAAAAAACAAAGCAAACATAAGCACTGAAAGCTGATTAGTGGATGTGACTTGAATGATGTAAGGATTACCATATTACAAAATGTAGAAGCACGGCGATGCGTATCAGATGTCAGTGTCTGCTTACGATCACCATGGCAACAAAAACCAGCACACAGGCTCAGGTGAAAAAGCAGACTTGTCTCTGTAACCTGAAACTAATGTTCAGATGATTGCGACATACCTATATTACTGCACAAATACAAAATACTCTTTTTATATTAACTCATCTTATTACATTTATTCAAAACAAAATTACAATTTTTTGCTTTAGGATTCCAGAAAAGATTATATAAACCGCAATTTCTTTTTAAATACAATTTTCCATATTTGCAGAGTATCCACAACATCAAAATCAAGTCTTTGCTTTGGTCATAAAAATGTAATAAAAATTGACTGTGCTTTGGTTGCACTACACACATTTCTTCTTCATGTGTATTGATTGCGTAAGACATAAAAAAGGAAAAATCTACATCCATAATAATAAAAATACAAAGTTAATTTACAATAATGTTACTGTTCATTCATCAGGATGTTTGCATGAGGTTAGGCAGAATGTGAAGATAAATAACAACATGAAAGAGAGAAAATGAGACATAATAAAAATGTCTGCAGTACTTTGTTTCATGTCTGATGGTTTGCTGATACTGGTTGTTTGTATAGGTGTGTGAGTCTGTTGGTTACCGTATCTACCGGGGTGCGGCGCCTGGTAACAAGTGTTACGTTGCACATGTAGTGCCACATGCACGGGCAGATTTATTATGAGACAATGGGCCCCTGGACGCAGACAAGCAAAAGACAGACTTTTGTGATGCTTTTGTCTCTTTTTGTTGTTGTTTTGCTTCTCTTTGTAGTCGTCGTTATACATCTTTTTGTGGTTTTGTGTCTCATTGTGGTCACTTTGTTTGTGTGGTCATTTTGTGTTTATTTGTGATTGTTTTGTGTGTCTTTGTAGTCGTTTTATAATATAATTGTATGTTTATTTGGGCTCACTGTGTCTCTTTATGTTTCTTTGTGGTCACTTTGTCTCTTTGTAGTCATTTTGTGTCTCTGTGTGGTCTTTCTGTGTCTCTGTGTGATCTTTTGTGTCTCTTTGTAGTCATTTTGTGTCTCTGTGTGGTCTTTCTGTGTCTCTTTGTGATCTTTTGTGTCTCTTTGTAGTCATTTTGTGTCTGTGGTTGTTTTGCCCCTTTTGTAGTTATTTGGTGTTTCTTTGCAGCTGCTTTGCATCTCTTTGTGGTCATGTTATGTTTCTTTGTGGTTGTTTTGCATCTCTTCGTGGCCAGTATCTGTCTCTTCGAGTGACATTTTGCAGCTGAAGGATAGAGGGGCCCCTGACACTTTTGGCCCCGGGGCCTGTGCCCAGTAGTCCCGTTCAGTAATCCATCATGGCCTCATGGTTGTGCTTGTGTGTATTTTATTCTTCATCTAAAAGCTTTGCGTGACACTGATATATGACACGTGTGATAAAGTGTGTTTTCCTTGTTATTTGTCCGTCTTCTTTTTATGGTTCTCGTCACCGAGGCTGTGCTCTGCAAACAGGTTCGGGTTTTCGGCCAGCGTGGCGCGGACCTTCTTCTTTTCCTTGAAGCGTCCAGAGTGCGACACCTTGACGTGGCGGCCCTTGGTGGCAGATTTGTCCACAATCTTCTCCAGCCTGGCGTTGAACTGGCTGTCCATGTGGTCCTGCGGGGGGTTGTTATTATCTTTGTTTCCGGTGTTGCTGCCATACTCCGCTGGGATCTCGTACAGGACCTTAGGTTCAGATTTCTTCTTACGAGAGAAGGTCAGCTTCCACCAGCTTGGGTCAGCCATGACACCGACAGAGACGCGAGGACGGACCTGCAGGACACAGATGATTATTACAGATGCATTCATTTTAAAGATTTGACTTATTTTGTGCGTAAAAAATCATGTATTTATAAAATATAGCCTAACTACAGCTGTCATATAAGTGAAGTTAAAAGTACAATATTTGCTTCTGAAATGCAGGAGCAGAAGTAGGAAGTAGCATCAAATATAAACACTCAAACAATGTACCTCAACATTGTACTTAAGTACCATTCTTGAATAAATGTACTTTCCACCACTGACCAAGAGATACCTTTATTATCACTGTAGTACAATAAAATGTTGTTTAGAGCACCTGCAGATGCCTAATTAAGGATAAAGTATGACACAATAAAAGTATAACACTGAGTATAAGATATAGAATATAAAAAATAAGGTAACTATAACAAAATAAATACGGTATATATGCAGAATAAAAGAATAAGTGTCCAGTATTGGAAGCAAATGAAGTCAGCATGAAGTTATTGCAGAGTTGCATTACTGCACTTGAAAAGGGGTAAAAATAAACAAATAAATAAACAGTCACAGTACTTGAGAATAATTGCAATATTGCACTTGAAAATAATGTAATTATTATTTCAAATTTGGCTTGAATACATTCATGATTTGTGCTGCAGTTGTATAATGTGATCATGTTTTAAAGGCAGGGCTGGTTCTTGCTATACGCGGACTATGCGGTTGCATAGGGGCCCCCGAAACACCAGAGGGTCCCCAAGCTCTCACTCAACACACATTTTGATTCCTTAACAACACAAATTGTTCCTAACATTTAAAATAAATATTTTAAAGGAAAATGCAATTAAACCTCATTTATGCACATTTGGGAAACGTGATCCTTATGTACGTTTTGAGGAGGTTTATTTACGTAGTGTTTTCCATTTATTATCATTTTCTGTAGGTTTAAATTGCCGGCGTCAATTTGAGATGTTTGATTTGAATTTGAGAGAAAAAAAGACGTCTTCACATTGCCTCTTTTCTTCTTAAATTGCACCAGATTGAAGCGTTTAAATATTAAATCCCTGAGACCACCTGAGAGGATTTGGAATCTCCCCCAAAAT
>JAOVVB010035578.1:0-15377 GCA_028570985.1 Heterobranchus longifilis
GTGTAAAGCTGCTTTGCGGCAATGACAATTGCTAAAAGCGCTATACAAATAAAATTGAATTGAATTGAATTGAATAAACATCTGGGATAAGAAGACCAAAAATTATAATTTGGGCTTTTTGCCAAATAGCCAAAGGACAGCCCCTACCACAGTCAACCACCCTACAATGAGAGGTTGGAGGAATCCAGACCTTTTAATATGGAGCTGAGTTAAATTTGAGGTATGGTGTGTTGAAGCATTTTACTTGTGGGTCCTTCTTGAAAATGGCTTTAAGAGGTAAGGCCATGGTGCTAAATCCACTTACTGTGTTTAAGTGTGGGCCAGTTACTTATGGCTGTAACCTTATCTTGGTTCATGAGTACCTCCCCTGGGCTGTTGGTGTATCTACGAAAGGCAATCTTGGGCACATTAAACTTCCATTTTCCCTCTTTGTCCTAGAGTTGGTTAGCACCGTTTTTACATACAGTACAACATGTGTCTATTAGTATGAGCAATAGATCAAGATGTCATCTTTGTATGTCATGATAAAATTTCCCAGCATATCACATAATATGCAAATTATTTAAGAATGAAATACTGTGCTAGACTACAGGCATAGAAAATGGATAATTTATGAATATGTCTGCCCATTGCAGAAATCCTTGGTAAAGGATTGTAGTGTTTGACAGTTACTTGGTTTAGCTCTTGAGAATCTATAGATGAGAAACTGGCAGTCTTCAAACAAGGACCTACCTTTAAAAAAACTTTTTGTTGTTGTTGGTCTCCCATTAAGGGGATCTGCACAGAACTTGGCAATGAAGCCCTTAGTCAGGCTTCCTATTTCAATTGTGCTCACTACAGTTACACTACAGTGGCTGGGATTCATATCCGCGCGTTCTACTTGTTCCAACAATGGCCACTAATTTTTACGTATGTACTTGAGATTAAAAAAATTAAAATCCCAACAGGGTACAGACTGATACAGACTTGGTCAATAACCTAATGAACTACTTTAGATGAGGGCGTCTGTCAAATGCCATAACTCTGTAATGCCAATTCTGTCACTATACAAAAATTTACACATTCTAAAATGTACATGACCTTAGCTCTTTAACATCTTTTTTACACATCTGTAAAATTTTTGTTAGCATTCTCAAGTGTTTCCAGTTATTTTTGTCAAATAGTTGATGTGATATAAGTGCTAACTGTACAATACATCTATTCTAGGTTCTCTACCGCATTAATCATAAAAGACAAAACAAAACCCTTATACATTTTGTTTGTTTGTTTGTTTGTTTTTATTGTTTTATTACTGACAGGAGCATTTTATAATGTAGGTTGTTTTTGGATGTTCTGCTGCATTGATCTTGTTTTGAAAATGCTGTTTCAAGCATTCTGTAATACACACTGCTTCATCAGCACAGGATACAGCATCACTCACTGTCTTTGTGTGTGTGTGTGTGTGTGTGCGCGCGTGTAAGAGAGAGAGTAAGAGACAGAGACAGAGCGAGAGACTAATACACTTTGAGTGATAGTGTGTTGCTATGTAGTTCATTTCACCTAAACGATTCACCTTCATAATTTACCGTCTTTAAATTAAACAGATATAAATTACTCCCTCTTCTATAATAAATGAATTAATTTCATTAACTCTCAAACATTTTCATAAATCATGAAAACTGTGTTTCATATGGTTCATGCGACATTAATGACATGCGATACATTAAAATACCTTAAAAACTATTATCATATAAGCCTGATGTAATGCCAGTGCCACTACTCATTATAATACACAACATTTGGAGTGCAATTAATGATTATAACATGCTAAAATAACAATAAGACTCTTATTGGATGCCCGAGACACCTTTCTGTCCCTTTAACGTTAATCATCTTTTTAGGTATTATTATTATTAGTAGTATTATTATATGAATATAATAGTAGGCATATTGCTGTGATATCCACTCAGATCTTCATTTAGTGCAGAACATTTTTATAAATAAGTACGAATATAATTCATTTGTAATTTTTACATTTATTCCTGTGGTAGAAATGACATTTATAGAATTTCTGATCATTTTTTTCTTATTCCCAGCTCTGTTTCTATCTTGATTTTGTATCATAAATGTCATGCAGAGTTTTTCCTCTTGATTAATGATCTTTCAATTCAGTTGTTGTCCTGAACTCCATCATGGATTGGTGCTCACAGGATTTGTTGAAGACATCCCATTTTGTAAGACCTCAAGCATCCTCTCTTCTAAACAGTTAGTGATGTGAACACATCTGCTGGCATTCTGTATTGAAATGTATTGAATAATTGCAGTAGTCTGTCTTGCTGTCTCATTCATTGCTCCCACTGCTGTTTCGTGTACAGATCATCAGTAATACTAGTAGCAGGTTTATCAGTCATTTATAAAAATGAACAAGACAAACAAACTACAAAGTACATAGATTATAACAGGAAAGAGGTTTATAATTTGTGATTGTTTAAATAGCGAACTGGGAGGTTAAAATACCAGATAGTCCTTGTTTGCAGGGTGTAAAGTTGATGGCTGTTCTAGTAGTGGAACCAGATAATTGGCTTCAAAATGGAGGCATAAATTACTCTACTATTGAAGGGATGTCCAGGGCCTGATGGTAGCTGATATGTAGTCCATGTCAAGAATGATACAGCAAGCCCTTATTTGAGCCATTCTAACTGAGAGCTGAAGACGTAGAGAAGCCCAGGGTGCCATGCAGAGCTGCAGACCCTGTGCAGGTCTTTTGTAGACGAGATAGACTGTTACAATATCATCTCAATCCAGAGAAAAGCAATTGATGTAATAAAGATCAGAAAGCTTCCCTGTCCACTTGGTGTTGTTGATAAACCGATTTGTTCCATTCCAGGAATTTGGTTTGGCTGTTGGTGGACTTTCAAGAGGTATAGACATAAATAATGACAATGAACATATTGTTTACAGACAATACACTAGGAAATACACAGCATTCAAGCACTATACAGATGAAATAAAGACAATATAAAGAGTACAAAACTTGGGAAATGTACACAAAGTGTGTGTGCATGATAGTGCAAACGATGTAATGTAAAGTGTATCACATATGACTCAGACGTCATTGTGCATGAGTGTTAAGACAATAAAAAATATACAGTTTAAGATGTATGAGTAATGAAAACAACAGTAATGTGTGTCACATATGGAAATAAAGTGTGACTGCTTGTGCAATATCATGTGTGTACATGTGAAGCAGGATGTAATAAATCAAACAAAAAAGGATGGTTTTATTTGGAAGTAGGATGCCAGGTCTCGAGCAGATCTTTAACATTTTATATTATCACCATACTTCTGTACTGGGATTGTGGCATTGGGGACAGAGAAGTCAACTGTGACAAGAAAAAGGGTTGATCCAAGCAAAGCTCCCTGTGTGTGAGGTGCTTTCATTCAGGTAGTGTGCCATGGTATTAAACTTTTTGTTTATTTGATTACTTATTCCCTTGGTCAGGATCTCATTTATTATAAAGTTATGATTAACCTTGTTAAAGGATTTATAGTGTCTGTACCTAACAGAAAACACACACTGCCTGGTTTTGCAGTATTTCTGGACAATGTGTCAACAAAGTTGACAGGCGTGTGACTTGTCCGTCAAACTAATCTTAAACTAAAAAATCGTCTCGGGTTACTTTGCTGTACTCGGGCTGTACTTTGCGTGTGACCACGCACCTCATAGACTAGGGCAATAGCATCTCTCACGCAGTGTGACAATGTTTGTGTAGTGGCGGCCGCCCCTCGCTTGCGGCCCCCAAAGCATATGAAAAGCTTACACCACTGGCTAGTGTGGTGGACGTAAATCTGAAGAGCACGTACTGGACACAGTAAGTGAAGTCTTTCCTGCTCTGGAGCTGTAAAAGGCGGAGGACAGAATGCTTCGAGAACAACTGGGTGCATGGTTGAGAATGGAACTTTCGGAAGATAGTTCGGGTGAGGATGCAGAATAGCCTTGACTAGCCCAGGGGCAAAGTCTAGGCAGGATGGGGAGACTGACAAAGCCTGCAGATCTCCATGCAGAATAATGCATGGAGATCATAATTTTTTATAGCCATTACTTCAAAGAAGTAATGGCCATTAAAAAAAAAACATCTTAAGGGTCAGAAACCTGACAGGCACTGACTCTAGTGGTTCGAAAGAGGTGTCAATCAGACCTTCGAACACAATCGCTAAGTCCCAAGAAGGGACTGTCGCTCTAGTGGGTGGCCTCAACCGCTTAGCACCACGAATAAAACGGGCAACTAAAGGGTGCTTTCCTACAGAAACCCCATCAGTCAGAATGTGACAAGCCAAAATAGCAGCTACGTACGTTCTAAGAGTACTAGGGCATAAGCCCAAGGACAACTTTTCTTGCAGAAACTCCAGCACTGAACAATTCGGCAGTGGACTGGGTCTACATGTTTTGCTATGCCCCAACTTTCAAATACACTCCATTTGAGGGCATAAGTTCTTCTAGTGGAGGGAGCCTTAGCACTTAGAATAGTTTCAATTACGCTGGCTGGAAGACCAGCATCTCTTAATTGGTCCCCCTCAGGGGCCAGATGTGAAGGTTTCAGAGCTCGGGCCGGGGATGAAATATTGTCCCCTGCGCCTGAGACAGAAGATTCCTCCTCACTGGAATCACCCACGGTGAGCCATCGAGGAGAGATATTAGATCTGAGAACCACACTCTGGTCGGCCAACAGGGCGCTATCAATAAGAGGCGCAAACCCTGTTGATGGACCCTCGTCAGGACTCCCGGGAGCAGAGCTATCGGAGGAAATGCATAAAGACGCAGTCTGGGCCACTTATGGGCCATCGCATCCAGACCCAAGGGAAGTTGGAGGAGTCAGAGAGTAGTGAAGGGGACATTGTGCTGTTTCTTGCAAGGCAAAGAGGTCCACCTCTGCTACATAAAATCTCTCCCAGATTTGACTGACTACTTCGGGGTGGAGTTTCCATTCCCCATGTGTCACAGCTTGTCTGGACAGCAAGTCTGCTCCCACATTCATATGCCCCAAAATGTAAATCGCCCTGAGGGACTGAAGCTTGTCAGGTGCCCAGAGCAGAAACTGGTGTGCTAGCTTGTTCAAGCAGCGCGAGCACAGTCCGCCCTGGCGATTTATGTACGAGACTACCGCAGTGTTGTCCCCCCACACTAGGACATGGTAGCCTCTCAACTGCTGGAGGAAGTATTTCAAGTAAGTACTTCAAGAAGTATTTCACACAACTGAAATGATCTCATGTACAGAAGGCCCAAGGGTATTACCGTGGACGCAGCTGCCATGAGAGCTAAAACACTCTGAAAGTAATAAACAATCACTTTCTGGCCTAGCCTGATTTCCTTTAGGGTATTGAGAATGGATTCGACACGCGCAGCAGACAGCTGTGCCTGCATTGCGATCGAATTCCATGTGACACCCAAATACATTGTCCTCTGAGCAGGAAAGAGAACGCCTCTTCCGGTGTTGAGTCTCAATCCTAAAGAATGGAGGTGAGCTAGGACGACATCTCGATGTCGAAGCGCTAGCTGCTAAGATTGAGCCAGGATCAGCCAGTCGTCTATATAATTCAGAATACGGATGCCCTGGAATCATAGAGCCAGAGCTACATCCGTGCATTTTATATACGTGTGGGGTGACAGGGCTAGGCCAAATGGAAGGACCCGATACTGGTAAGCTTCACCCCCAAAAGCATATCTCAGGAACTTCCTGTGTTGTGGCAATATTTCTATATGAAATATGCGTCCTTCAGGTCAATGGTCACAAACCAATCCTCTGGTTGGATTTGAGAAACAATCATTTTGGCTGTCAACATTTTGAAGTTTAGCCCTCGAAGATGTTAAAATGGACGTAACCCCCCTGTCTCTCTTGGAAACCAGGAAATACTGACTTTAATAGCCTGGGTCTCTGTCTGGCAGGGGGACATGTCTGTCTGAAATCAATCTGGGGCATCATCATATAAAACCGCGCTTTCGCATCAACGACATTTGAATAAATCGATGTCAATAGCACAAAAACACGGGTTGAATAGGGCTTATTCCATGAATGAGTTAACTCGTCATGGAGGTCGCCAAAGAAGGGGAGGGACCATCATCGAGGCCCCTCCCCCGGCCACCCGACGGAAACTTGTCGTCTAACTTTTTTTTTCCTGCGACCAGTCGAGGTGTAATCGTTCGACCGCACATGTTACTACTTCCAGTAACTCCTCATATGCTCGGTCATCACTAGAAGAGCGCTCTGAGGTGGCTATCTCCATTTCGCGGAAGCAAGAGAGGAAGTCTCTTCTGCTCATTCACAAGAAGCGCCGGAGCGCGCTTGAAAAGTGGATGCTAAAACTTCCTGATCCAGCGCGAGCGCAAGAGAAAGGGAGGATTCTGTCTCATGCGTGTCTGCCAGATCGGCACGTGAACCCAACAAATTCCGCGCGCGAAGCACCTTGATAGGGAGGAGATCACAGTGCTCACACTCAAGCCCAAGGAGAGCGTGCGCTTCACCCAAACACTCAAAACAGAAAGTGTGGAGATCGCCCTCCGAAAGAGATCTGTTACACGGAAGCACGCATCTCCTTTCAAACTCTGCCATATTGGTCAGTTATCTAACACTTTCTTTCTTTTGTTTGTATATTCGCTTGTACAAACAACACACGCAAACACACACGCAAACACAATGTGGTCCTCGAAGACAAAAAGACCTGAGGATGTTTCCGGTTAACTCCTATTTATAACCTGCAGGTGCACCTTATCAGATGACGACACCTGACTGAGGTTATATAAGCCAAAATTTAGCGTGTTTGATACACACATGCTTCACAACTGGTTAAACAAAGAGATGTTCCCATGGCATTTTCACGCAGCATCTCGTTCCCGCTTTTTCAGGGAACAGGGTTATAGCAAAGTAACCCGAGACGTTTCTTGTGTGTGTGTGTGCGTGTGTGTGTGCGTGCGTGTGTATGTGTGTGTGTGTGTGTGTGTGTTTCGTAAATCATCACGAATCAGTGTCAGAATGTGTTTCACTAACAAAGATGATCATGATGTATGCTGTGTGTTTGTGTGTTATGGTCATGGTCGAACATGACTTGGTAGTTCATATAAATTCTCTCTTTCTCTCTCTCTCTCTCTCTCTCTAAAATTATTAGAGTCAATTTGGTAAAATTATGTGATTTTAAGTTGTATTTTTTGTAAATTAGCTTGCTGTGATATTTGTCTCCATCCTTGATTTTGTTATGAATGGAAAATGAAAGTGAATGCAGCATGGTGGTCTAAAACAGCAGAACAACAGTCTTAATAGCGCTATACGCTGGTGATTAGGTGAGGTTACACAGGTGATGAATTCTGTTTAATGCTGCAGCTTTCTGGATTCATTTGATTTAATGAAGTAGCGGGATGTAATTCTGTCTCCCTATTAGTGTTTGGCAGAGTGTCCAGGGATTTATTACTTAGTAATTGATCTGTGTGTGTGTCTGTCTGTGTGTGTGTGTGTGTGTGTGTGTGTGTGTGTGAGAGAGAGAGAAAGAGACAGAGAGAGAGAGAGAGAGATGCAGCTTTACTGCAAGTCCATAGCATCAGAGCCTACAGATAGGATCCACTTGAATACTCCTTAGTTCATGTTTATTTATCTGGATCTGCTAGAGAACCAGTTTCAATCTTAAAGCTTCCTTTTGTTTCTCCTTGCAAGAAGACTGCTGTTTCCTTCACAGAGCACTGCTGTTTTATTTATTGAGCAGATGCCACACTAACTACCACTGGTTTAAAATGTCAATCACCTGGTGGAAGCAGCTTTATGAGCCAAGCAACATGAAAAACTGGTTCAAGATTAAGCATCGGCTCTGAACCCTGGAACTGCTTTGGCATAAAATGGGCATGGGGGATTATTTAGATAACTTATGCCATAGTTTAAAGCAGGTGTGGTAATCTGTTTAGGTGAGGTTAAAGCAGGTGAGGTAATCTGTTCACTGGTAATCTTGTTTAGGGTCTCAGGGGGATGGACCCTATTCTTGTAAACTTATGGCACTAGGTGAGGGGGTGCTACAGTCTGTATAGAGAACCACAATTTGGAAACACTAATCAGCCTACATCACTTTTCTTTGGACTGTGGGAGAAAACCAGACTACCCAAATAGAACCTAACATGTCCTTGAACAAAGCATGAAGGAAAAACTAAAATACTCAACCCTGAAAGAGCAAATAAAGAGTAATATGACTGGCAGGACTTTGCAAAGACAAATGGAAACAACATCGTTTGAATAACCAAGCTAAATATGAGCTGAACTCAGAAGTGAGACACATAGTTTTCTTTTTTTTCCTGTGCTGTTAAGCACATCAGGCATCAAGTTCCATAGTTTCTATAGCAATGGTGGATTTTTATGAAGCTAGGTTGCCAGCTCAACACCCAACCCTCCTCCTTTCTCATTGGTGCTTTGTGACTAGCAATGGTGGACCCAGGCATGGCAACCTGATAATGGAGGGACTTGGGACTCCTATCACCAACCGAGATCTTGTACCACCTTACTTAATGCTGCACTGACACACATAATAGAAAACCAAAAAATACCTTTGGTTACCCCTTACCTTACAATCTATAATTATTAATATTAGTAGTAGTATTAGTAGTATCAGTAATCATAGTAGTAGCAATAGTATTCGCAAAAAAAAAGTAAATTCTTCAGCCGGCAGTAATTTTTACAAGCCAATTTATAAAATTTTTTCACTATATACCACTTATTCTGTACAGGGTTTCAGGGGTCTCGGAGCTTATTCAAAGGTACTTAGGGCTCATCACAGGGCAGACAAGCACACACATGCTACAGACAATTTGGAAATGTTAGTTAGCCTACACTGCATGTCTTTGGACTGTGGTAGGGAACTAGCATGTTGCTAGATCAGCTAAACTGTCATCTGTTCTCATCCTCCTGGACGTCACCGGCTACATTTGACACCACGAGATTCTCTTGTCTATCCTTACAAGCCTCAGAATCTGTGGCAAGGCGTGGCAATGGTTTACTTCCTATCTAGAAGGTCATTTAAAGTGACATGGAGAGGATTCACATCTGCTCCACACAGTCTCTCTACTAGTGTCCCAAAGGCTCAGTACTTGGTCCTCTTCTGTTATCCCTTATACCCAATCTCCTTGTAAGGTCATATCTTTGCATGGCTTTTCATACCATTGTTATGTATTTCCTTCCTCAGACACTCAGGTTTCCACTTGGATCTCAACATGTCTGTCAGACATCTCATTCTGGATGACAGCTTATCATCTGAAACTTAATCTCAGTAAAACTGAACTGCTGTTCATCCCAGATGATTCATCTCCTGTCAAGACCTTATGATCTCCCTGGACAACAATCAGACCACTCTTAGTCCCACCCACAATCTTGGGGTAACTCTGGACAATCACTTGTCATTTTTCCCATACATTGCTAACCTTACTTACTTTTGTCAATTTCTTCTTTACAACATCAGAAGAATTCACCTATTTCTTTGTACACAGACTACTCATTATTCAGTGCTTATTCAGTCCCTTGTTATTTCTAAACTGGACTTCTACACCTCATTCCTGGCCGGTCTGCCTCTGTCCACCATATATTCTCATTCTGTATTCTTGCAACTGATCCAGAATTCAGCTGCATGTCTCGTTTTTAACCTTTACAAGTTCACTCACACCACCTCATTTCTATGCTTCCTGCACTGGCTTTCTGTAGCTGCTCATATCAAATTCAAATCACTAATGCTTGCCTACAAAGATATAAACATTTACTTTCTCTCAACTCTCCCCGCACCGCACCACATTCCTTCTGATCCTCCAGCACTGCTCAACTTGTCCCATCATCTCTCAGAGATCGAGCAAGACAGGCATCCAGACTGTCTCTTGTTCTGGCACCTAGGTGGTGGAATGAACTTCCTCTATGAAGGCGTGGCAGCGTTGCATCATCGGCCTACTTGGGGTTCTACCTTTACCCAAAATCTTGGCAAAAAGTCCACTGATGGCACAACTACAATAGCACTTTGGTGCTGAAAGGTGTTTATTGTGCAAAAAGGTGCTCAAGTAATCCAAACAGTGTACAAAAAGTGAGGAAAAAGAAAGAAAATAAATGAATAAACAAAACAATAATTTACAAAATATATACAAAAATTTACACTCCGTCCCACTCAACTATCTCACTTCCACACAAACTAACTCCACTCCTATCTACTCCAACTAACAACAACTCCCCTTGGCGTCAGCCGATGATGGCCTTATATGTAAGAGGCTCCGCCTCCTGGAATATACCATCCCCAAATTTTTACACTGTCCCCTTTTTACCCACACATATTTCAGACACAGTTAAACAATCAAACAGCATTTCTGCAAAATCATACTCATCCTCAATATTCAATATATATTATAAATATGCAGACAATGCCTAAATATATAAACGTAAAAGTGATGTTATGAACCAGTGTGTGCCAGATTTAATAATCTACTTTAAAATAAGCTACCAATAAACGTCTTGCTCTATGTAAACAATCATCTGCACCAATAGATATTACAAAATAGATATTAGAAAAGCTAAACTGAAAACTTTTACCACTGAAATAACAAAGTTGAAGTGGAATAAGTGTATTTTACCATGCTGGAGTTGTTTTAAGACAAAACTTAATCTTTATTCGTTCTACTTTTTCAATCATCTGAAATTCAATCTCTATTTACCGAACAGGGAGTGTATTTGGCTGACGACAAAAGTAAGCACAACTTAGCATAAACAAGGTGTAATATGTCAGCCTTGCATAAATTTTCTCTCTATTAATAAATTAGGCAAGGAGACAGGCAGACATGTATGTGGGCTTCAACCTGAAATAATAATTTCATTAATTAATCATTGATTAACCTTTTAACTATTTCTACAAACTCTTTTCACGTCAAGGACTGGTACTAATGCTTGTACTTAATAAAATAGTTTACTTTGAGCTGGCTTAAAAATAAAAGAAAGTCTAATGTGTGCTCATCCCAGAAATCCTTCTTACAATGAGCTCATACTGAACAGCCCCTTCAACATACTACAGTAAATACAGTTTGTTCTGCAACTGTATATTATACAATTGGTTCTGACCAAGCAATCTGGTCAGATAACAGGCATTTACGAGTGGTGATAATAGATGGTAACTGCACTGGCACATTTACCCATATTTATCACTCTGCATCACTGTGTTCTAATAATCGTCAAATAAACTGTCGGTCATCACCCTGGGTGAAAACAGGTTGGTACAATCTGCAGTAATGAGAATGAAGTTGTCTCACGCCATAGAAAACCTGCCATAGAATTTTGTCATCTTAAACAACACTTTGTTTTCTTAATAATTGTTTTTAGCCCAAACCTGAACTCCAAATTGCTCTCCAACACCTGATCAAAGGCACTACTTGGTGTGTGGAAAGTGAATGTACACCCTAGCACACTAACTTTTTATTTAATGCTATTTGGGATTTAACCCCAGAACCTAGAAGTTACGTAAGTTACGCAAGTTAATGTAACTGACACTTTTAAGTGGAAGAAATGGAAATATAAAGAGATTTTAATTATGAGACTGTCCATCACTTCCATGTTTTATTCTCCTCACCGCTTGGCTACATATTGGTAAAGGCTATGTATTTGTGGAGCAAAATAACTGGGCAAATAAACAACAAATCAAAATCTGCTGATAATAAATTTTGTTGCTTGAGCTGTTGTATGAAAGCAATATCATGCTTAAAGTCATGTGCCATAATGCCCATAACTGCTTATATCTAGCACAACAGTACTCCCTCTCATGTAATATTGCTTAATTGTAATCTGGTGTCATCCTGAAAATGATTAATTAAAAATGTGTAATGTTTTAAAGGTCCTAATGCAATTAGCATGGATGCCAGTTAAAAACATTTTGTATACATTTAATTCCATGCCAAAAATCTGCTCTGCTACTTTTAACCTTGGGCCTCATTTATCAAAACAGGTCAGGTTAAAAAAGTTAAATCCAAACTATGCCTAAGAGTTTTGAGATGCACTTGTGTTTAATACAGTGCTTTGCAAAAGTTTTCATACCCCTTGAACTTTTCCACATTTTGTCATGATACAACCACAAACGTACATTTATTTTATTGGGATTTTATGTAATAGACCAACACAAAGTGGCACATAATTGTAAAGTGGAAGGACAATGATAAAATACATTCACATTTGTGGTTGTATTGTGGCAAAATGTGGAAACGTTCAAGGGGTATAAATTTATTTATCAACCTACAATTTCCTAAATTTCAAGGTTGCCTTAGTCCTATTTTTTGTTAATGGAGTCTCTGCGCATGGCTCCCTCTAGGGGTTATCCGTGACAATTTTATCCTAACAGGTGTAGAAGGGCAGATTTTTCAGCATATTTCATAATATAAATAGAATAATTAAATATATTCTGAAGCACAGTATAAAAACTTAAATGAGACATCTGTAAAAGAACTATGATCTATATTAGGGAACACTTTCAGATACCTCCCATTATTTGTGTTAATCTGGCACCTGGTGTTAATTTCGTTATCTGATAAAACCTATTTAACTGGCAGCACCCCTGTTAGGCTAACAATTTATCCTGGCCCGAAATCCTGGGACAGCAGGTTGTTCAGGTGAAGGTCCAAAGGATGACTCTTTCAGCTGCTGCAAGAGAAATTGGTCATTTTTAATCTGTGATTTCTAGAATATTGCAGCTTCACAATGTGACTAACTCATTCAAGTCACTCAAAGTGGATGGTTGTCCACATAAGATAATGAGGAACTTCTGTCAATGAGGAACGGTTTTCAACACTGCAGCAACGCTGAACAGGGTAAGGGTCTGTCTTGACCTACAGCATCTTGCCATTTTAGAGAATTCAGACTGAAATAGATATTCACTCTCAGATTGGCACTCTTCAGTGACCAAGGCTAATCTTTGCTGAAAAGCATGTTGTGTGAACAGGGAAAAACTGGTCTAAAGTTCAAGTGATAAGAGCATATTTCATTTATTTGGGTGAAAATTTTATATGGGAAACATTATCTTAATTTATCTAAGAAACATTATGTTTAGCATCAAATTGAGGAAAGTTTAAACCCAAATTGTGTAATGAAGTCAGTGAAAGGTGGCAGTGGAAATATAATGGCTTGGGGGATGTTCTCTCTTAATGTTTGTTAGTCCTTAATAGTTCTTATAAATATATACATGCCACCTGAGTAAATGCAAATATTTTACTCAATGTATATATTTGCCTGTATTTGCCTAATACTGTCACTACCCTCACTCAGTCTTTAATGCTCCAACTTTTGTGAAACTTTGCCGCAGTCTGTAAATGCATTTTTAAATGTTAATTTTTAATGCATTTTTAAATTTTATTATTGATCTGCTCAGCGCTATTGTGACTGTTTTAATTATCATCTCTTCTTCTGTGCTTGATTGATGCCTTCATACAACTGTAATCGTGTGTTAATTTTAACCAATGTTATTTCTCTTCACTTGGAAAGAAAACAGTGGCGGAGCATCGTTCCGTTGTGCTCCGGCCGCAATACACCTGTGTATGCAAGGGACCAATGTTGCGACTTGACTTTGAAAAAAATAAAATAAAAAAGCTTTATAGCTGACTCATAAGAAAGCGCCTGAAGTCAGTAATGTTGCTTGCATCCTCCACAGACAATTGTTTTGAACAGGAAAGCATAAGAAATTGGATTGTTTCAAAAAGAAATTCAGGAAAAAAAGCAATTGTCTATATAAATTGTTCTCTAATTTTGGTCTCCACTTGTAAATGCAGAAATTTTTTAATGTTGTAAAGTTTAAACATCAGCAAGAGCAAACTCCTCACACCCATCTATGGACTAGAGCCAAGCAACAAGCTTACTGCTGACGCTAATGCACAAAAACCCAGCACTAGCATTAACAGAGAAATTGATATGACCTGTAACTGATGCAAGGAAAACTGTACCCACATGGGTTAAATAGGACATCCAATCAAAAACGCACAAGGAACGTCAAAGGAATACAAAACAGGAAGTAAAAAAAAATGCTTGGCAAGTTAGGCACAGTCAAAAAAAAAGTTTAACTCGCACACACACTCACAAACGCACACTCACAAGCACAAACGCATGCACACACACAGCTTCACACTAGATTATAAAGGCTGGCTGCACACCAGACTGCTCATGAAATCATGTTTTTCGTCCTGCCTTTCTTTCCTTTTCTTTTACTTCCCTTTCTCTAAATTAATTCCATTGAGCTGACGGTGGTTTATAGGTGAAGTGTAAGCTATAAACATATATTGAATAGTCTATACACTGAATAATGAAATAAGCTCTGTGTATTTATCCCATGGCCACAAGAATTGTACATTTTGTGTTGATTTTGTACACTCCATTTCGTTCAGTGCTTGTGACATTTTATTTACATGACGTGACTGTTTCTACTGTGTGTTGCTGATTTCCATTTGGTCAGTTTATGCCCCTCCCACAGTTGTATATGTGGTTACACCTCTTGTATATCTACTTCCTTAGCAGTCACTTTTCTGCATCCACCACCCCAGTCATTCTGAACCCAGTGACAATATTAAACATGGACTGGGATTTTGCATTGCATATTTTCTTGATTTATGGTAAGACCAAACTAAGTATCTTTACATCTAAAATATTTCTATATTTATTTCATATATACATTTAGATCCATTTACATCCCTGATATTACAGCAGGGAGACAGGTCTCATACACAGCCTCATTTAGGATATTGACTTAAATAATTGACTGATTCTGGGTTTGGATTGTATTTGCATTTATTGTGGATTAAGACATTGTTACTACATCTTGTCACATTCTAATTTGAAATGCACTTAATTTGCATTTATTATAAGCAAAGGACTGTATATGCTGTGCATGTACATGTATACATGCGTGTGTGTGTGTGTGTGTCATTTGGTTATAAGTGTATAACTGACATGGCAGATGGGTGGAAATAGATTTTACCCAGGAAATCTAGCAAAGCATTTTTACATTCAATATGCCCATTTATGGCAGGGGATAGAATGAACACAATTTAACCACTTCCTTATTTCTCTTTCTTTCCCATTTCCAAATTTAATGTTTTTATTCCTTGCATGATTGCTACAGATCCAACCAAAAACAATGTTAGAAGCCGGTAAACTTATACAATTTTATATTACAGTACCCTAAATTTCTTGATTTTGTTGATTTTGGTTTGATACTTTTTTTTTTAATGAAAGCAGATTAGACAGTAGTTTCAGTAGTAGTAGTTATAAGATTATCTCATTTCTACAGCTCATTCAGAGAGACTTGTATTGCAAACATTTCACAAAAATGGATTTAAAACATTTACATTTACATTCAGGAATTTGGCAGACGCTCAT
>JAOVVB010035601.1:0-15377 GCA_028570985.1 Heterobranchus longifilis
TAAAGGTGAAAGGAAAAAATGCAGATGATTAACTAATATTGTGTGGCGGGCCACATATAGTATATTTTGAGAGACAAGCCGAGGGCCATTTCACATCGTTCTGAGGGCCACAAATGGCCCCCGGGCCGGACTTTGGACATGCCTGCTATAGGCCCTACTCTACCCAAACTTTTTCAGTTCGAGACCCAATGAAAAGGGTCCCTGATCCATTTTGGGTCCCGACCCTAACTTTGGCAACTGCTCTAGATAGTAGACAGGCCTACCTATATTAATTTGCAGTAGGCCTACCGTCACATAAAATCAAGGTCAGACAAGTATCATCTGTCTTGCGTCACAGATGCATTCATTTCTCTTCTCTTTGCTATGTTTTATCACATCAGATCTCATCTGTCTGTACAGCAGCTTGTTCTGTTACTGTACTCCACCCAGGTGACAGCTTATTGTGAAAAATAATCTAAATTCCTCATCTCTTTCTCTCTCTACTATCGCTGCATCATTTCATCGCCCTGTTTCTGCTGCTGCCAGCACATTCATTCTGCCCTGCATGTACAACTGTGTGTGTGTGTGTGTGTGTGTGTGTGTGTGTGTGATAAGGTGTCTGTTAATAAAAGCTTCTTCTTTTAATAAGATCACACTGAAATGCCAGTTAGTCAATTTGAGTTCACCATATGAGCTAGAATCCATTTACAGTGCAATAATTAGCCCAAATATCGCGAGGTTTGGGCCACACGGGTGCGAGGCTTTGAGTTTAGATGGATGCTGCATTCAAAGGCTGTTGGAAATATTAACATTCTTAAGAAAACACACATGAACAACCCTGAAAAAAGTGATACAGTAGATCCTGAATTTACTTGTTTCTTTTAACCATTTTAACAATGGAGAGCAGAAGAAGCTTTATCATACATTATTTATATTTATAGACATATTTATATGCATATATATATATATATATATATATATATATTTATTTATTTATTTATTTTTATTTTTATAGATAATGTTGAGGAGAAATTCACAACCTTTTTTTGAGTGATGCATATGTTGTCATTATTTCTGACCAAGACTGCTTGTTTATGACTGATGTTGCATTCTGTGTTTTGTAACTTTGCTGTGTTTGTATTATTATTGTCCAATATCATTACAATAATCTGATTACTATTGATCTGGTGGTATTACAAGACCTAATTTATACGTATACCTCTTTCATACATGCATATGACCCATCAGTACATGCCTGTACCATGTATGTACATTATGAATTGTTGTTTGCAAGGATTAATCAATTGAAAGAAAAATTAATCTGCAACTACCTTGATAATCATATTTTTAGTCATTTTTAAGCAAAACAAAAGTCAGAAAAGCTCAAAGTTAAAGATTTGATGCTAATCTTGATGAATATCTTTGGGTTTTTGTCTGTTGGTCAGACAAAACAAGACATTTGACGATGTCACCTCTAGTTCTGATTTTTTTTTTAAGACAAAACAATGAGGCCTAATCGATTAATCTGGAAAATAATCATCAGATTAATCATCAGATGCAGTTCTATTGCAATTAAGCACCTTGCCATATAATACAAAAGATGAATATCAAATATTGATGCAGTCTCTGTGACGTCACCCCTAGGTTTCTGAAGAGCCACGGTGATGCTTGATGTGGTGGCTCTGGCTGTCGCCATCTTGGCAGGACCTGACTCCGCCTGCTCCCGGCTAATCCAAAAATGGGCAAAGAGGTGGAGCGTGGATGGAGCCTACAGTCTCTGCTCCCCACCTGTGACGGCACCCACCTGTCACTCAAAGCGGCACTCCCTTAATTATGCAGAACTTTAAGCATTAATATAATTTAAACAGGTGAGTTATATAAAAATTCACCCCTCGTACAGTTGTCATCATTAGACCAGAAACATTTTTTTGTACCAGGCTGTAAACATGTTTATTTTTGCTGTAAAGTTGGCCATTTTAACATGGGGATCTATGGGGATTGACTCGCTTTTCTAGCCAGCCTCAAATGCACATTTAAGGAACTGCAGTTTTTAGCACTTCCACATTGGCTTCTTTTTTTATTAGCCCCGGAGGTTGCTGCTTGATTAATAGCCTACACAGTATCTACTAAACTTGCACTATATGTAACATTTTACCAGGCCCTGTCATTTGTCCTCACCCAGCCTGCAGGGCCAAGACAAAAATGTGAAATGGATATGCATGCCATGCCATCAAATCATTTATTTACTATATTTATTAAAAAAAATTAAAAAGAAAAAAAATTAGTTTGTGAGTCATGACAGTCAGTGACATAATCAGAATCAGAATTCAGAATCAGAATTCAGAATCAGAATTCAGAATTTTTTTTCAGAATCAGAATTGTTTTTATAAGTGAGGATGTGTGTGAATAATGGAGTCACATGTTAAGAAGTGTAAAAACAAAATCACAAGCCAAACTAAACCAAATAGGGTTTTTTTTAAATAAATTTAATTATATATCCCTGCCCCATGTTTGAAAATTGAATAGCCTATAAAATCTGAGAAATAATCTAAGTAAATGACTTAGAATAAATAAATCTGTGTTTCTCATAAAACAACTTATTTGAGTACAGAGAGATCTGCGAGTAATTGTGTCACCGCCATCTGTTGTGAGTGCATCCTGCATGGTGCAACAAATTGCGTCACATTGCTCCCATATAAATGCAAATAGAGAAGTCGGAATTTACGCGGTGCACCTGAAGGCAACAAGAGAGAGAGAGAGAGAGGGTGGGAGAGAGCGAGAGAGCGAGAGATTTGTTCATCAGCGCTTTTCCGTTTTCTGGGTCCTCGCTCTGCCTCCTCTGCCGTGTCACCGGAGAGAAAAAAAAGAGGAAGGAATATGGTTTCATCAGACGCTCCTCCCGTTTCAGCGCTGCTGTAGCGGATCTACGAGCAGGAGGCTGGGGCTCGGTTCGGCACAAACCTCTCACAACCACCTTCCCCGTTACCAAGCAGCCTGCAGGAGCACTACCAGCACACCGGGGCACATAAATGGGTGAGATGCAACGCTTTTTTTGCTTCTAATTTAGAGAATGCCCAAAAATAGCCTCCAGCGCCTCTGCGCATCTGGATGGGCAGGAACACACGCCCGGTCCAGATGCGCGCAGGGTTCAGCCTCTCTCCTTCCTTCCTCCCCCTTTCCTCTCCTCCCCACCTCACCTCACCTCCACTGACGTCGCTTCATACATAGCCGAGCTGTTTGTAAGTGACCGCGCGGGGTTTTTGGCGTTTCTCAGCGTTTCCGATGCGTTATTCATGATTAGAAAGCTGCATGCGCGTGGGTGTGCAGCAGCGCGGCCGTGCGGGTGCGATTTCAGGAAAGCAGCGGGTCACATTGATGACTTGCAGATGTTGACACGTTTACATTCACTCTCTGTCTGTCTGCCCATTGTGTTGCACAGTGTTTGACTCTCTCTCTCTCTCTGTCTCTGTGGATGAAACAGGCCTGACTGTGACATTCCTCCTCTCATCACCGCCATCATTTCCCACAGCAATGCGCTGTTCCGCACAATGCATGGGAATTAATTGATTGCAGATTTGGTGGGCGAGTAATAAATCAATTAAGTGAATTATGCAAATTTGCTCATCATTTCACAGATGCCATGCAAGGCTGGGGGTGGTGCTTCCCTTTTCTTTTCGTGTCATTAGTCGATACAGAATACTTATTTTTTATTCCCTTTGCACGCATACTTTCTATTGGATCTCTGTCTCTGCTTGTAAACAAACAATGCACAGCTAGCCTCAAGGGAAACTGCAGGCACACAGTTATACACACAACCGTCAAGGCTGAATGACCAACTGGGAAAAGCAGACAATTTTCCCCATGGGCCTATCAGATTCACTGTGTGTACTGTGGTAGTTTAATTAATTGCAAAATTGGCTGTAATATGCACCACTAATTACAGTATATCAGCTTAAATGGAAATTACAAGGGCCTTTAAATAGGTCCTTTGCTAAAGCAAAAAAAAAGTAAAAGTATTTTGTATGTCTTCATATGTAACATTCACAGGGTGCATATTCCTTTTTATACATTGAAAGGGTTACAGGATGCAAACACAATGCCCAGAAGGATTGTGGTGGTGGTGGGGTTGTCACTGGGGGCCCCTAAGTGGGTTAATCCGTCCATGACATAGAGGAATAACTTTCCAAGTTGCCTGTCTTTTTATTATTTTCAACATATAATTCAAGATATTCCCTCGGTGGCCATGTTATTAGGTACACATCTATTGAATTCAATACGACAGCTCTACCATAAATTATATTTATAATGTTACATTTTTCGTGACATTGTCAGAAATGTGTAAATGTGAGCAGTAGAGGAACTATGCGTGGCTTCCCTCCATGGCCACAGTGCACGGAATGACAGTCTGCCGAGATTTCAGCAGACAGTCTCGTACTGAGGACAGACCGCCGCTGCTCTGCGGAGGAACTCCGTGCGCTGCGGCCACGGAGGGAAGCCAAACACTGTTCATCTACACACAGAGCTCACCCTGCCATGACACAGAGCTGGCTTTAAATCAGCAAAATATATCTTTAAATTGAAAGACAGTAAGGCTATTTTTTTTTTAATGTCATTTATTTTACATGAAGCTGACCTGAAAAGGCGAGACTATAAACAGCTTGTGGTAATGCATCTTGCATTCTTGGGCCGTTTGTTTTATTGTTTTGGTTATTTCTTTGCTTGTTCCTATAGATAACGTACTAAATGAAGACAAAACATCATCCTTAATTGTGGATCGCTTTCTGTAATTCTGCTGTTGCTGCAGTTTTCAAGGAGAAAAAAGCCTCAGCTTTGTCTAAAACTGTGACCTTCAGTCCCTCAGAATTTAAGTAAAAGATTTAACAGTTACAGCATGACACATTTGTCAAAGGAGCTGTTAATTAATCTTAACAGCAAGAAATACACTGTGACCAAAATATGTTTTACTTTTCTAAGCTTGAACTGAAAAACTTCAGTTCTCTTTCTTGCTTTTGCTGTGCTGGCACTGTCACTGTGTCTCCCTCCACCTACACTGAAAACAAAAAGATGAATGCACAAAGTTCTTATCCGGGGGTTGTCAAAAGGCATTCTGGAAAATTGGAGTGCAGGGAATTAGAAATATTCAATGCAGGTTGAGGGAGTACAAACACTTTGTCACAAAATAACGATGAGTTGAGCAGGAACTATTTGGAATGTTCTTTTAATGTGGGAGAATGTGCTGAAGTCTGTGATCTGATCCACAGTTGGAGTGGGTGGCTTTGACTCCCATGGGCTTCGGTCCAGAGTGAATGTTTTACGGACAGAAAACACGCAGCTGCTCTTGACATCATCAGCGACAGGCAGCACTGAAACATATCCACAACTAAACACAGGTCTGCTGCTGTAAACCAGCAGAAATGTCAGCGTGGCTTTGCAGAGTTCAGTGTGTTTGGATGTGTAGTGTTTCCTCTTATCTAAACTGACTGCAGCTGTTCAGAGGACGCTACAGGCCCATCTCACTTCCTGTATGTCAGTGTGTTTCTTGACCACGAGAGTGGGAGTTTTGTTTTGTCTGCAGGCTTTCGGATATTGGGTCTCTTGTCCTCACAGGGCCTCCTGTCTGTCATTTTTAGCCTTTTGCACACAAGCAATGTATTACCACAAACATGACTGTTTTTAGCATTGAAGCGGTATAAAGAAGTGGAGAAAATGGCAATGACAGCTTTCCAAAGTGGTGTCCTTAAGTTTCTTATTTTCAAAAATAAAAATATCTAATTTGCCATGAAATATGATACAAACAAAGCAGAAAATCCTCATTTGAGAAGATGGAAACACCAAATGTTTGCAGCTTGTTTGTTGCAGCTCTCGTTTGGTTAGTTAGTAGTTAGAAACGCAGACCTAGTTTTTATTAAAGGGGACATATTATGCTAATTTTCAGGTTCGTACCAAGTGGCAACCTCCGGGGCTGAAAAATAAAGCCAAAAACTGCAGTTCCTCGAATGGCCACTTGAGGCTGGCTCCAAAAGTGAGCCAATCTCCATAGACCCCCATGTTAAAATCTCCAGAAATAAACATGTTTACAGCCTGGTACAGTAAGGTTTTTGTCTCTATAGCTAATTAATTACGGGGGGTTCTATAACATACCTATTTAAATTATATTATGGCTTAAAGTTATGCATATAAGGGCATGCCATCACAAGTGGCGAGCATACACTCCATCAACGCTCCACCTCTTTGCCCATTTTTGGATTATTCAGGAGTTAGGAGGCGTCAGGGACTGCCAAGAAGGCGACAGCCGGAGCCACCCACATCGAACTTCATTTTGGCTTTTGGCTCTTCAGAAACTTATGGGTTACATCATTCATTGTCAAATTTTTTCACGTCAAGGACCCCTAAACTGACACAAATCAGATCACTGACCCCCATCTGATAGGATTTTTGCTTTTGGATGTTTTTTTTTAAAAGAGTGTATGAAAACCCATGACCAAAATAGCCATACATTATGTCATTGTGTTACTTGTGAGTAGTTATAGTGAAAATATATGATTCTCCTTTTTTGCTGCAGGGGACCCCCTGTAACCCCCTCATGGACTACTGGCTTACATCATTTAGACTCTGTCCATATTTTATACAGTCTATACCTACGATCAAAACTTCTTTAGAAGCCAATCACAGTCCAGCTATTCACACAAGTGTGTTATGGAAACTTGTGTCCAGCAGTTAAACTTGCATATTAGATTTGCATATTCATAGATTCTGGATTATTTCAATGAGGGAGACAGAGTACGTGTACCTTTTAACAAAAAAACAAACAAAAAAACAAACAAACAAATCAAAAACATATCAGACACAAATTATCATTCCAAGTAGAATATTTTACATTTCTTAAAACATCTTCAAACTACTTAGAATGACCTATTCATCATTATCTTTTTATTTTTTATTTTTTTAATCTTTTATTTAGACACTTTCATACAACTGGTCATTGGACCCTGCATGTATCGCTCTCATGTTGTAGTATCTTACAAAGGAAAGAGCAGAAAGCCACTGAAGGTTGTTCTGTGGTAGTGGTCATCCCAAACAGCTCCCGAAAGGTTTACCGAAACAACATCTCCCACTTCTACCTGCAACACTACACCGTTGGATGCATTGTCCTCAGCATCTGTGTTAGTGGTGTGACGGTCACCAGTCGTAACTGTGCGATATCCGTTCTTGACGAGTCTCAACAACCCACCACCAGAGTGTGCGATATGACCAGTAAATCTGAAGTAATACACTCCTCTTACGGGTGCAGTGAAGTAACCTAAAACACAAAAAAACAGTCACAACTGATAGAAGTGAAGCATTGAAACCAATTGGTCGATTTCTTAAATAAAAGAATCAGACTACCTGTGTTTGGGTTGTAGTGGTTTCCAATGTTGGTAAAGACATTTCTGAAGATAAGTGCAACATCTCCGCCGTTTGTGTTACCGTCACCAGATGCCAGAAGGGAGGCAGAAAAAGCAATGTTCCTCACTGTCCCAAAGTTAAAGATCACACAGTAAATTCTGAATTACTTTCTGTACTTCCTGTATACTATACTCGCACATGCACAAAACACTACACAGAGATTCAAAAAATATTTAACTTTGTTGGTATTTTGAAGTTCCTGCAGTGCAGCCTTTTGTCCTGAAATCACGAGACACACATTGATAACCATATGCACACAATTCATCACACAAACCCTTAATGTTTACCTTTCTGCTGATTCTCCAGCTCCTCCACGTGGCCTTCACTGACCGTCAGTCTTTGCTGCAGCGTGCTGAGCTTCTGCTGAGCAACTGCAAGCTCTGTAGCTTGAGCTAAAGTGACAGAAAAATATATTACAAAAGATGTTATTTTATGTCATATTCATAGATGGAATATGAGACAATGGGCCTCTGGGCACAGACACATAAGAGGCCCCACCCACCCTGTGTACAGGAACAAGACATCCAGTCTACTTTTAGTCATTGTGCGTCCCTTTGTAGTTGTTTTGCATCTATTTGTAGTTATTTTGCGTCTCTTTGTGGTTGTTTTGTGTCTCTGTGTAGACATTTTGCCTGTCTGTGATTGTTTTACATCTGTTTTTAGACATTTTGCATATATTTGTAGTAATTTTGGGTCTCTTTGTGGTCATTTTGCATCTCCTTTGAATCGTTTTGTATCTATTTTTAGACCATTTACATTTCTATGTGGTTGTTTTAAATCTATTTTTAGTCATTTTACATGTCCTTGTGGTCATTTTGTGGTCGTTTTGCATCTCTTTGCATTGTGCATCTCTGTGATTGTTTTGCATGTATTTAATTGTTTTGAGTGTCTTTGTGGTCGTGTTGTGCCTCAGACGGTCGTCATTTTGGGGTTTTCCTCGTCGTTTTGTGTTTATGGTCATTTAGTGTCTCTTTGTGATTGATTTGTGATTGATTGATTGTTTGATTGATTGATTTTTTTAAATAGCAAAATTTTGTGCCCGGTAGGACCATTCAGTAATCCATCCATGGTCATATTGTAACATATTGTAAAGGTTTACAAGTCAGACACAAAAATACCTGTTATATTTGTCTATAATTTCAAAGGATTTCACAGTGTTTACCATCATTCTCCATCTGCAGTTCCTCTGCCAGGCTCTCAGCAGCCGTCATCCTGGCCTCCATGGCTGAAACAAAAGTGCTCACGTAAGCTGAAAAATACACCCATTTTGTTATAAAGTGAGTCTTTTATTGCAGTTACCTGTATTCTGCTTCTGCAAGGCCTCCACCAGGCTCTCAGCAGCTGTTTGTCTGGCCGTCAGGTGCTGCAGCTTTACGTTCTGCTCCACCACCGTGCGTCTCAGACTCCTCAGTTCAGCCCAGATGTCAGACTGAAGCACCAGCTGCTGAGAGCCTCCCTCAGCTTCAGTCCCGGGCCTCTGCGTCTGGGCCTTCTCTTCCCCGCCCTCAACATCAGGAGCTTGAAGCAAGATGTCATTGTCACTGCTGTGTTCCTGAGCTCCGCAAAGATGGCAGAGTATCAGTAAGAAGACCAAGGGAGTTCTCATCTTTGTTTGGAAATGATCGGCGCTCTGTGGCACTGCTGTGCACTGGATCGGCTATTTATGGGTGTATTCAAGGTCAGACGTGTCAGGTGATCTGCCAAAGTTGTGAGAAAGCACACCTGTAACTTAGAGTTATGTGGCAGGTGGTGGAGATAAAAGGAGGGTGACTCACTGGTGGAGTTGTACTGTATCTTGGAGTCCTGCCATTTTTTAATAAGTTAATTAAATATATATATATTGACCAACTGCTTTTCTTCTTTGTTTTTTCAGAGTAAAAGTGAAAGAAAAAGGCGATGTCTTTTTAAACATACTGTATGTTAATGTGCTCACACAGAACCTAGAAACATGCACTCAGTGGCCCCTGTACACCTGTAAAAATCTAATGCAATTTAATACAACTTTTCTACCATAAATTCTACTTTTATAATGGTTATAATGTCTAATTTTGATTGACATTGTCAGAAAACTAGATGTTTATTGATGAGGTTGTAGTTTGCAGTGGTGTTGAACGGGACTGCATGATATTCAGAGGTGTTTCTCATGTTTTGCTCACCCCATTTACAAACATGAGGGGGGAGAGTATGAGGAACATATTTTAATATAATGCAGTCCAGTGCAATCCAATTGGCAGAATAAATGTTGGCATTGTATGTTCCTGCAAACCATGGATACATTACATTTGTGCGTTTTATATGTTGCGTATATGTTGAAACTTTACATTACAATTTTTAATATTTTGTTGTGACAAGGTTGTGATTAAGGTGTGGTAGGTGTAGCCACAAAAGCACTTTTTTAAAACTTAACGGCTAGAAGTGTCCCGACCTCTCGTTGAAAAACACCCAGTTTGGTTGGTCTCAACAGGCAGCTGTCCTGCAGGTTTCTCACCATCCATCATCCCCTCCTTCTCCTGATGAGAAATGTAGAAATGCTGATATGATAGGCCTACATATGAAACATTCAAATGTAACATTTCCGTGGTTTGCAGAAACATACAATGCCAACATTTTATTCTGGCAGCTGGGCTGATGCTATACGACCTCGATAATCAACATAACACTTTTGTGTCACATCTGTTGTATGGAGAGTATTTTCTCATTTACCTAAGATAGTTTTCTGCCAAGGTTTTGAGATATCAGTCAGTAACTTTTCTGCCGCCTCTCCAGTGCTGGAAGTGAAGGAGAGCAGCAACACCTGCTTTCAGAAACAGTGTTACTCGTTATAATCCGCAGACAGAACTCCCTGTGCATATATGCATGTGCCTATTTGCACTATATGTATGCAAATAGTTTCTAGACATAAGACAGATATCTCAAAACATGGCCAAATAAAACCGTCTTTTTGTAAATTGGGTAAACCAAGGTTTGAATTTATATAGTCAACATTCACCATGACCTATTTTCAACGGCGTACAAACAACGTGTGATGTCATTCAACATGATGAGACTTTCCACTGGTGCTCTTATTTTTTCGCCGTCAGCCAGAAAAATGGCTCTATGTCAGTTTTCCCAGAATGCATCTGGAAATATCTTAAACACCTCGAGTGCAAACGGGGCATCCTTACAGTTCGCTAAGCTACCCGCAAGTTATTATGAAGAGTTAGGGAAATTTCCCACTGCAACGAGACCATTATCTGGGCGTGTTGCTTGTGAGTCATAAGCATGAGCATCAGTGACAAGTTAGACAATTAGACAGAAATAACAACAAATCAACCTGTCGTTAAAAAAATATTTCTTGAAGCGTATAAAGTGCAGTGAATGACATGATTTATGCTGATTGCTGCTTGTGTTTGAGAAGAAGAATATTGAGCATCTGTCAGTCAGAATGAAACTTTTCACTATACAACAGGGTTTACAGCAGATAAACACACACGCATCAATCTTTCTAACAAAACACTGCCAGCGAGAACACAACTGAGTGTTGTCTTTAGTACAACAGCAGATATACTCTGCAGTTTCATATAATCATTCAAGAATAAGCTAAACTGTCTGAACACAATATTTCAAACTCCTGTATTCAGTTTGCTTTCTATAAATGACAGACCAGCCATTAAAAAATACTTTGCTGTAGGGGTAAACACAAACAAATGTACATATTCCACAGAAGTTTTAAAGAAGAGGGGTTTTTTTTGGAAAGAGAACACAGAGTTTTCTATCCTGGTGCCGGAGGGGGCAGAGATAAAGAGAGTAATAGTTAGACTGCGGTCACATTGGTATGCAGACAGTCATGAAAGCAGTGCAGTACCTGTTGCATCTTGCAAATTCATTTGCTGAATATTGTGAAATTTCACCGCTTAAATTGGGGAGGCCCTTTTTTTTTTTTTTTTTTTAAATCACAACTCAAGGGATAAATGGCACGGTTAGATAAACACAAATGGTTTGGATTACAGATGATCTATTGATATACACTGATGCATCATCATCCCCACTAACATCATCATCAAAGAGACAAAATAAAAATGAAATTATGACGTCTAGTTGAGGACTGTAAAATGGCGCCAATGATTTAGTGAAATCTGGTAAATATCAGTTTGAACTAAAGTGTATGCCTTGTATAAACGTTGCAGTGCTTATTTTCTCATTCTTTTCTTATCAATACAGTATTGTTAGATTTTAAAACTGGATTGCATTAGTCAACCTGCCTAAATAAATGTATCACTGGTCCCATATCTGCAAATTAAATTCAAGTTAGATAATGCTAACATCAGCCTGCTAACATGCTCACAATAATGCTAAAATGCTGACGCTTATGAGATGATGTTTACCTGTGAAATAAAAACTAAATTAAAGTAAAGAAATTACTAGAATAAACAAAATTAGATTTTTTCCTCTTTAAAAATATATACATATATTGTATAGGCCTATATAGATAAGTAAAGATAACTTAAGATGGTCACGTGTTCACCGTCTGTGTGTGTTGGCATGCTAACATTTGATAATTAGCACTAAACACTGAGTACATCAATCAAAGTATTGATCTAATTTTAAAAAACATATGATGGACGATCACCAGAGTTATTGCAATTCATCCTGGGACATGTCTGTACCAAGTTTCATGGCAATCCATCCAACATTTGTTCACTCAGAACCAAAAATATCAACCACATGGTGGTGCTACAGAAAAATCAGAGGATCATGAAATGATTGCGATTAGGATACATCATCTGGAGACCATGAATGTCTGTATAAATTGTTCCAATCCATCATGTTAAGAATTTGACATGCTGGTGGTGCTACAGGAAAAGTCAGGCAATCATCAGTACTTTTCATTCCCCTTGGCAGCATGAATATCTTTATATATTTCACAGTAATTCATCAAACATGTTGTTGAGATATTTCAGTCTGAACCAAAGTGATAAACCTGCCAACATTTCTGTCCCAGAGCCACGGCAACTAAAAACATATTTCTCACATAGGCCAAAGATCTATCATGCAGATAGTTTTGCTTTTTATTTACTCAGCTTTTTTATTTACTCACCTTTTGAGATATTGTAAGATAGTGTGAAAATTCACATAAATCCTTAGAAACAGTCATCTTAACTCGGGGTCAGGTTACAAGCTTTTTTCTGAGCATCTCATTCTGAACAACAGAGTCTGCTGGAGAATAGAAATAGAAATTTTACTGTAATTGTTCAATACTTTGAGCATCACAAACTAAATTGTGTTCACTGCCATTGAACTGAGGTGGCAGCAGAATCTTAATGAATATCTTAAAACTCCTGCATATAAAAACAAAACTGTCAGCATGGATACACACCACTAGCTGATGTAGTTGATGGAAGCAGCACAGAGGGCAAGAAGGACCCAAAGGCAGACTCGGGCAGATTCAATGAAGATTGTTTTATAAAGAAAAAAAGATCTTACAAGCACAACGTCCCAAAGGTAGACAGGTGCAGCTGGCAGAAGACAGGAAAACCAACTCTCCACACAGCAACAAACAATAAAGATGTACTGACAAAGAACAAAGGAACTGAGCTGGGATAAATGGAGAGACTAATGGGGACTAAAGTGGGAGCAGGTGAGCAGGAGGTCTGGTGAGTGCAGGGTTAACGAGGGACAGGTGCTAATTGGGGCGGGGCAGACGCAGAATTGTTTTTCCCACCCTTGTTTCCCCATAGACCTGCCCTGCTGTGCTGCGATTGGCTACTACTAGTAAGTCCGGCTTACCGGGTGAACAGTGCCTGGATAAAGCCTTACTTCCTGTGTGGACAGGAAGTCCCTCCCCTTCGTGTTCCCATTCTCAAAGTCCCTTTGCTACAGGAAACAACAACAACCTACACGCTGAAAATGGCAAGTTTTGAAGATTTGCATCGTGCAATAAGGCAGGCCTGCTCTGTTCTTTCGGTGAATGATTGCAAAGACCTACAAAGAATATGTTTACATGACTCGCCTCCACGTGAGTAAATGTTCCACCAAAACAAGTTCCCCCCGACATTATTTTGCACCGTCGCTGTACACAGTGATGTGGAGATAGGTTTGGCTATGTGAGACTATCGTTACGTTAAGTCAGAGGCGGTAGGGTTAGGCCAAAGAGGTCAGGGTTAGTACTAGCCAATCATAGCACAGAAGGGCGGGACTATCAGCACAGTAGCGAAACCATGATGGAAAAAAAAAAAAGAACACAAGGCAGACAATCAAAACTGGTGGGAAAACACACAAAGGCAGAAAGTGAAGTGGTCTGAAACGAGAACATGAAAGATGTGACTAAATAAACAAAGAAAAACATGGGGTGTGTTCCAATATCCATACTACCATACTATAAGTATGCCAAAAAATACATAGTATGTGAAATGCAGTATGGCTAAAATACCAGGATGTCCTACTACATCCGGTCGCATTTCACAGCTAGCAAGCCAGCATGCTTTCTAGCTATTCTGACCCACAATCCTATGAGCAAGAAGGTCAAAGTTCAATGTAGTATGACGAAGTAGTATGTCCCAAATGTAAAAACAAAAAGTATGCCATTCACAACGCAGCCATAATCTCAAAGAAGAACGGGACATGACACTAGCAAGACGCTTTTTTTGAAACTTTGGTGAACTGGTGACACATTTCATACAGTCCCACAAATGTAACCCTAATATTGATGTAGTCAATACAGTACATCCAGAAAGTGAAAAACATGGTTTGTGGTGTCAAAAGTCACACATGCCGAAGATGTCTGGCATTACATTCTGTCAAAATGGCAGTTAACGAGGCAACGCATCATGTGCGGCTCCTCTCCCATTGGTCAGAGGAGCTGTTTCCAAGGTGTCGACCTGTGATTAGGACTCCAGTAAATCTTTCCCACCCAGGGAGCGCTGCAGAAGAAGAGCTTCCCCTCAGGTCAATCCACTCCTGCAGGGATGAGCCTCGCTTTCCTCTGGATCTGGATCTGCCCTCGGGGATTAAATCACTATCCCGGATCTCTTCCTTCTGGCCTTCCTTCTGGACCCTCACGGGTCAGACTGGAGGCAAAATGTCAGTCTTATGGGATTAGTTAGATTTTTTCTGTGCATGCAATTTGATTAATTCCCTCCTAAAAGGTGGAATATTAGGGATATGGTGCAATATCTGCTCAAGTGTGATAAGATGACACCTAGGCAGAGCTATCAGGCGCCTCAAAGTGACAGGCAACCTTACATACCTTCCTTCATTCACCTCTCAGGCAAATTCCTCTCTCGCTGTCTTTCTTTCTGCGTTTCTCAACTCTTCGTCTCTCTTTTTTGCTCTTTTTTTTTTCCCATCGGAGTTAAGACAAACATGATATCTTGCTCTGTACTTTTCTATCCTGAGATTTGGAGGTTTAACCATACTGATATTTTCTCCGTGCTCGCCCTGTCTTTTCATGCCCAGTCCTGAGGCCACATAAATGTGACCCACCCATAAAAATCTTATTTGCTGCATTTGCTTTTACCTTTTAATAAACTCAGCGTTTTTTTTTTTTCACAAACTGAGCTCTAGTTAACTCTATTGTCAATGTAATTATCTGTCAATGATCAATCATCATACCCTATTGTCAATATAATTGCTTATAATAGAAATGTTGACACATAACATAATCTACAATAATAACTATCTGTAGTGCACGTAAATGGCTCCACAAATTGACCAATCGCACTGCTGTGCTTCTCTGACCCAGCCAATCATAGGGAGCAGTGTGAGGCCGCCGGAGGTTGAGTGTGTGTGTGTGTGACTCTGCACACACACACACACACACTGCTAGCTACTGTATGAAGTGGGCTTGACTGCAGGTAGTTAGCCTCAGCCTAATCTAATGATGCATACTTCCCCCTGTTTATGGCAGCCAGGGAAGAGGGAGCGCTAGCCTGTGCTTGTCTGCTGCTGAGAATGCCCATTAACGCTCTTTTTGC
>JAOVVB010035618.1:0-15376 GCA_028570985.1 Heterobranchus longifilis
AAAACCACTCCAGCAAGATCCGGAATCCTATCTGCTGCAGAGTTTCTCGTCAGGCTGATGTTGGTAAAAGCCTGTCGAATGTTGGGGCACACGGTTTCTGCAGACTTCAGCGTGCATGTCTTCACAAATCCACCCTCAGATTATGGCTTTGATACTGATGCTATTTTGTTAGCAATAATGTAGCTAGCTTTTACAACTGCATCTCTGACCTCTGTTGTTTCCTCAAACCTGCCAACAATTTATTTATCTTCTCAGTTGTTCTTGTATTTTTCGCTGTGAACACACTAGAGCCTGACATTTTTCCGGGTTTCCTGTGGGATACAGGATTCCCGTGGGATTTCCGCGGGAAAGGAGTCAATTTCTCTACTTATCACAGGACCAGGACGGTATAGGAAAAGAAGTCAAAGGTAGCAGGTAGGACGGGAATCAAAGGCCGTGGTTCCACTTGTCTTTTCAATCATGCAGAGGAGTCCTGGCTCAGTGAGTTCAGAGATCAGTGGACAGAGACACAATCTGGACAATTTATCAAATGGAGGTCTGCATGATAAGTCTCTCTCCTGAGCGCCTGTTTGTACTTTTTGGGATGCCCAAAAGGCTAAACAGCTCGGAAAAAACTGTGCTGTTTCTGCCATTATTGGCAGTCACCATATATGGCTGAGATGCTGCTACTTGTATCCCTGAACACCGAGTAGACTATTCTATTTCTGTTGTCAAGACCTAAGTCACCGGTCCATGATTTTGTGAATGTATCTAATGCACCTTTAATATTTCTGTGCTCATACTGATTCTTGTCTATGTGGACATAAATAAATTATTCAAATGTGTGTGTGTGTGTGTGTGTGTGTGTGTGTGTGTGTGTGTGCATACAGCAGAGGGCCTGAATACTCTTATACGCGACCCCCAGTGGACAAATAGGAATTGCATTGCATTGCCACTTTTTTAAAAAATTTGAATTAATTACTTTGCAATTTTCACACTTTGCAAAGTCATCCAGTGGGCCAGATTGGACCCTTTGGTGAGCCACATCTGGCCCGTGGGCCGCATGTTTGACACCTCTGGATTAGTTGATTTAATCAACATGTAAAACTGAGTTTCTCCACAAAGAATCATGCAAAAGCTTCACTTTAAATCTTGCATTTACCATGCTCATAAGTTTCTTGGAAATAAGTAATTCAGAAAAAGAGTGAAAAAGTCCACATAGGCCGGGTGGGAGGGGTCAAACAAATGCAGAACTTTCACCTGGGAGACCGCTGTTCGTGTCCCATGTGAAACCAAAAATTCATCAATGGCTTTTTCTTAAAGTTACGTAGGCCACATAAGTTAATTTTATTACGTAACATTCTTAACTAACACCACAAATGTAAGTTACATAAAAAAGTTATTGTCACCCAAAACATGATCTTTTCCTGCACCTATCCAAGTAGTTTTGTTTGAATTCACAACAGGACTACTCTGCATGTTGAAAAATGACACCGAAGGGGTAACCAGAGCATTAAAAAGTGACACCAAAGGGTCCTGACCAAGCTAACGGCAACCGTTACCTTATGAATAGATTATAACGGACTTGTAGCGGATATCTATGAGGCTGATAACCACTGATAACGGCCATTCAATCGAATGATAACATTGGAAATTGGTGAAATATGAGCTAATGGTGGTAATGGTGTGACTTTCAGTTAGGGCACACACAGGAAGTATTGTGCTATGCTATGTGTATTATAAAGAGAACATGGTGAGATCAACAGCGGATTGTCCACGGTGTCTAGGGGATATCTGAGGGCCAATTTGCTGTAGAAAGATCCGGCATCTGAGCAGCTGATCCCTTCAGATAAGAGCACAAACCTCATTTTCAGCTCCTTACAAAAATATTCCACCCGCCCAGGCTTTGTGTTTTTCGCATTACCTTCCCAAGGTTATTGGGGGAACCATTGCCCACATTCAGTTTACAACTAACAGGTTTAATGGCTAAAGACGATCTAAAATCCATACTTAGTTATGGAGGAATACGAGACAGATGAAATCTAGTGTGTGCAGAGAGGTGTTTACACCCCCACTGCTTGTCGGGGGGGAGCCATAAAAAGTTGTTTTGCAGATATTGCAATAAATCACATAGTAAACCATTATGCCATAAAACTTTCTCTTTTTTTGCAATGAAACATGCATTCAGGCAAAAACCTGCAGGTTGCATATTTTTTATGCAATCTCAATTTGTCAACATCAAAATGAGGAAGAAATATAAATAAAAGTATAGATTGAAATGATGCTACTTTTACATATTCTCTAAAGTGCTGTGATTTGACATGCCATAAACACTTTAATAGTTTCTACTAAGCTACAGCAACTTAAGCCAAAACATTTTAAGTGGAAATGCTATAATTTACAAATCCAACTTTAATGAGAAGCACTGTGGACAGATGGGTCATGTTGAGGATCGACATTTTGTCAGAGTCTTTAAAGTATCAGACACTGACCTCTTTGCATAATATGTGGCTGTGAAAAAGTTTAGTTTTCCCCATTCACAAACAACAGAGATTGTGGTCAGCTAGCATTCCTGTCAGCTACAATTATTTAATTGGTTTTCTCAAACTACTCCTGCAGCATAATCCACTTTTCCACTGTCCATCTGTATGTATCAGTATGTTCCAAATGATCATTGTTTTGCCAAATATGGTTAAATCACCCTCCTCAAAGCTCTGTAAAGCTCTGCAGATCTGTAGTGTATGTAGCCATATTTTAGCTAAATGATGACAATTGGAACATAGCCTACTGAGCATATGGATGAAAAGACAAGTGCATTGTGCTGCAGCAGTAGTTTAAGAAGTTTTTGTGGACATTTCAAAATGTATGTCTGCTGTGAAAACTTGGCTTCTTCGGCCCTCCTTGAAATTCTGTAGCTCCGTTAGAAGTAGTGCGTTTAGCCATATTTTGGCTAAGCAATGACCTTAATCTACATACTTATAGTGTCATGGGGAGTGGAGCAGGGGGCCAAAATGCAGGAGACTGCAGACAACATGAATTTCAAGATAACAATTTAATAAATGCAGGCAAGGCAAATAGGACTCAACATAACAAAATCAAGGAATCACTGTGACACAGATCCGATTTTTTTTTTCAATCAGATGCCACTTTGATATGTGGTCCTGAATCAGATACAGTCTGAACGGTCATATTGGAAGTCATGCAACAACCAAACTCCTCCGTGCTTTAATACAAACAAACTCCTCCGTGTTTTAATACAAACAAACTCCTCCGAGCTTTAATACAAACAAACTCCTCCGTGCTTTAATACAAACAAACTCCTCAGGTGAGGGTGCAGGAAGCTGATTGGCTGGGAAACACTGGGAGCTGGAAAGGACTAACAAGGATGATATGGAGCAGGTGAGTAGATGGGTAAAGCAAAAATGCAGAAACACAGGAGGAAAAGCAGCAAACAGAAAACTAAAATCTCAAAATAAATCTTTCATATGCAGAATAACACAAAAGTCAGAGGACACAGCCCAGACCGTGACATATAGAAAGACAAGTGAACTATGTTGCAGCAGTGTTTTGAGAAGCTTCTGTGGACATTTTAATACTTCCCTCCCTGTCAAGATCATATTGACATTTGTACTAACGCAATTTACTAAAAATGCAATCTCTATACAGTGTAGACAACGGAACTAGATTTTGGAATTGGAAAGGCGCTGGTTCCCATTTGGAGTCTGAGCAGTATTGACTAGTGATGGCCAAATGAAGCTTCATGAAGCATTTTCTTTAATTTCTGAGCCCACTAGATGGCGCTCTCTGTTCAACAAAGGGTTGAAAGCACACTGAGCTCTTTTCTTTAAACCAAGAGTGCCATCTAATGGGCTCATCAAATACAACTAATGCTTCATGAAGCTTCATTTGGACATCACTAGTATTGACGAATCACGTTTGAGCGGGGGTCGGACTTGCTTCGGTTGCATCAGGTAAACAGTGCGTGTGGGGAGCGAAAGAGGCGGAACGCTCCAAATGCCTTCTGGACCTAAAACGCCTACAAAAAGTAACAATGTTTGTATATTGTGTGGAGAAACATTTGACTCGCATAATAAAAGAAACAAATGCCTTTCAAAGTCGGAGTACACAACTGCCTTTGAAAAAAACCTCCATTCTCATGTCTCAAGCTGCTAGTCGGACTGTAAAAGAGCGGCGCACGAAAGAGGATGTCTTGGCCCGGACATCTGTAGTGAGCTACACTGGAAGCCAAGAAAACTTGGCAAATACCAATGCTTGGTCAGTGACCTTAGGCTTCAACCTATGACGCTCTAGGTACTGATCTAGCATCAGTTTTGGACGTGTCAGGGATGGCGTGTCAGTTTCAGCTCATTACATACAGTGGCTTTTCAAAATAAACTTCCATGTTGACAGGAAACATACAGTTTAACTGCTTGGTTAGGTTTATGGCAAGATTGTGGTTTGGTTTGTTACGTAACTTACATTTGTGACGTTGGTTCAGAACGTTGCATAAGGAACGTGGATGTGGATGGGTTCACATTGGAGTGAGTTGAAAGCCCGGTGCGTCTCATACAGATGCTAAAGGGTGCCTCGGTGCGTCGGTATCAGACGGCGAGGGCCACTGACCAAGTATCAGTATTTGACGAGTTGGGAATGAGAATGTCGTTAATTAAATCAAGTTGTGATGACAGAAGTACGTTGCCACCGTGGTACATTTTCATGGGAGCTGTAGTTTTTCATATGCTAGCTAAATTAGTTTAAATGCTTGACTGAATGTTAAAATCATAAAGGTTTCAACTTCTAATAGCAAGTGCTGCAGTTGATCTGTCTGAAATTCTGAAGGAGAGATTGCTTTGAGTTACAGACAGTGGAACAGAGGCTATCCAGGACGCCATGACTTCAGCTCTCTAATCGTGCTAACTACAGCGGCTCTCTCCATGAAAAGACTGCTAACTTCTTACAGCCACCAATCTTTCTAGCCTGGTGGGGTTTTTAACTCAAAAGATCAATTCAAAACACCAAGCTTTTATCCTCAGATATATTCTCCAACATTAGCTTGTGTACTGGGTCCATAAATATGTTTACACTGGCACTGAGAGACCTAATAGTGGATGATGTGTAGTTTCCACCTTTGAAGTGCCATGCTTCATCCCCCACTCCCCCTTGAGAATATGGTGTTGAAACTAATGAAAAGGGAGAAAACAAACTGAGTTGTGCTAAACGTCTGTATGATGCGAGTCTGCTGCCGTGCATATACATGAGAAAGCACACAGACTTAGACTGGATATCCATGAGACTGCCTTGACCACACTGAAACCCCAGTGGTGAGGCCAGATGATAGTGGTTCTTTGATCACACGCACATGCACGCACGCACGCGCACACACACATGCACACGCACACACACACACAGGATATGGCCGGACTTCCTATTTTACGTTTTATCTCAGATTGCTTTCAACACAGCCTCTCCTGGGCTGTGCCATGCATTTGCCATACCATCAATCTCCCTTCTTCATAACCAGTAGCAGTGTTGGGGGCTGTCTGCAAGATGAGCACAGAGGCTCAATGGAATAAAGCTGCGATTCTGTATGTGGCTGAGTGGGTGTGTTTGGCTACATTCATACTGCAGACCTTCACGCTCAGTTCTGAATCGCTGCTTATATCTGATGTTCTTGGATTGCTGTTCCAGTCTATTCTAGGATGCATCTGATAATATAAACTGACAGCGATGTGGAGAAGATGACATACAAAAAATGTCACATTTGTACTCATACATCTCTTGCTTGTTTGAGCACATTTTGGTTACTTCCAACCATAGACTTAATTCAGAAATCTCCCTAAGGGTAGGCCTATTTGACATTGTTGCATCTGTGTGTATGACACTTTCCTCAGGTGAATAATTAGGTGAATAGTTTACTTATCACCTGATAGATTCTGTTTTAAGTGACCAAATACAAACAGGCTGCATGAAGAACTGAGACTAGAAACTGATTTTTTTAGCCACATTTTATGCAGATCCGAACTGTTCATTATTAAAATACTAAATACTAAATATAAATTTTAATACATAAATAAATCAGAAGATTTACTGGTGAATTTATTTAAATTCTTAAAGGGGACCTATTATGCTCATTTTCAGGTTCTTGTATTTTGAGTTTCCACTAGAACATGTTTACATGCTTTCATGTTCCAAATACACTTTATTTTTCTCATACTGCCCATGGCTGCTGCACCTGTATGCACCATAAAAAGATGAATGCATTTCCACTTCCTCCCACTTAGTCTGGCGGGCTTACCAAACAGTGCCAAGATAAAGCCTTCGGCCACGGCCGCACAGGAAATCCGTGTTCCTGTTCTCATAGTCCCTTCGCTACAGGAAACAAAACAACAGCCTCCGAGCTATCAACCTACATGCTGAAAATGACAAGTTTAGAAGATTTGGATGGTGTAATAAGGCAGGCCTGCTCTGTTCTTTCAGTGAATGATTGTAAAGATCTACAAAGAATATGTTTACATCATTTTCGTGTAGGTGTTCCACCGATACGGGTTCCCTTCTGATACTATTTTGCAGATGCACCATTGGGGCGTGGCGCCACCCAGGACGACAAATACAAACAGGCCAGGGAGTTTTTTTCAGTATCCAGGAGTGAACGCACATTGAATCCAGACTTTCCCCCAGCAGCGCTGTGGAGATAAGTCTGGCTACATGAGACTACCTTCCACTGTACAAAAGTGAAGTCAATCAAGATGTTACACCCCATTGACGTGTACTGGCTGTAGTCAACCAAAGGAAAACTTGGTCAACTAAAATTCTGCCTCATCTCCAACCAATCGATCGGTCGAGGGAGGGAGGGGAAGGTCGCCATGTATTTACGTCATGTTATTTACATGTGTCATCATGTGCTGCTGATTGTAACAGCAGCAGCGTGACGAGGGGCTGAGCATCTATGCTGAGCTGAAAGCTGCATGTTGGGTAAAACCATAAACGCAGCACCTGCACTGTCACTTCCAGCTGTCTCATAACAGCAGGAGATGCAACACAAATACCACAATGACCAACCGTCACACCCTACATGTAACACAATTGCAGAACAACACGAAAAAGCAGAGAGATTAATACTGCTGGGTCATATATTTCTTCATACACGGTATTAGTGTATTAATATCAGTGGAGTGCGCAACGCATGTATGGTGTCCCTGTTTACAGAGCGTCATCATCCGTGTGGCTCATATCATTAGTTATCCACAATAATGATAACTAGGTGTGCCGAGCTCGAGCTGCCAACATTTCTTCTGTGGATATTCCATATCATAGCAACCAGACTCAACCATGGCGTCACAAGCTGAAAAAACACACTGTGCCTCCAAAGCATCGATGTGATCCAAAGCGCTCTAATGCTCCTTGCTGGGCATTTTCAGATTAGCCTGACATTTTTGGCTGAGGGAAAATGAAGCCGTGATGGATATAGATGACCTTATGAAAGTGACACCAGCGATTGTCCGACCAGTGAGATTTTGGTCGGACCAGAGCATATCGACCAAACGTCAGCCCTAACATGTACTTTTGATGTCCCATCATGATGACCTATACTGCAGCCAGCTTGTTGTTTGATTATTTATTTGGAGGCTTAAAATAAGCCCACTGGGCTTTCTGCCTCTCCCTGCACTGCATATTACTTGTTTTTTTGTCATTCTCTGTATTTTAAACTGTCCAAAAACAAAACAATAAAAACCAAACCAGCCACCAGTGGGCGATGGTACTCACCTTGAGATGCTCTGTTTTAGCGCCTGTCTCTTTAAGCGCCCTTCTAGAAAAAGCCCAGTCTGCTCTGATTGGTCAGTGTTTCCAGGTCTTCCGCATCTGTGCTCTCAGCGTCTCTGCACCATCCATCATTGCAGTCAGGGGAATGACTGTAAAGGAGTAGAGTATGTTTAATTTGAACATCTAACACTGTAACATTATATAGCCTATAGCCTATGACAGAAAATAAGGAAAAGTCATAATAGGTCCCCTTAAATGCATGAAAATGAGATTTGAAAAAAAGATGGCAATATATGTATGTACTATGAATGTATGTAATTTGTGTACTGTACAACCTTGATAGTTGTACTTTTATCCTGTTTTTTTGTGCTCTAACGTCTTCTTGTCACTGTGTTTGTGTGGACGGAGTTGACGTATTTGCATCAACTAATGGGGATCCTAATACATATAAAACATTGTTTACACTGATCATTGTCTTTTTGCAGCAGGAAACACAACACTTGGATATAAACTCCAGATAAAGTTAGTTCAAAATTGATATGCACCTTTTAATAAACGTGCATTTTTCTGTGAAAATTGCTACAAACCAAAAAGCCTTTAATATTAAATGGCTATATTCACATCCAGAAGAATTCATTATCAGGTCATATGTCGGATATTTTTATTTTTATTTTTATACATTATTTTTATACGTTATGAATCTATTGGAATTCCAGTATATGCATGTTGTGTACACATTTCAATAACAGAATATGACTGCCCTTGCCTTTACACCCAATGAAGTGAAAGCAGAGAAATGTAGGGCATAGCTCTTAACCCGACAAGCTGAGTTAGTGCACATCAAACCGGCTGTGCTTTGGCACAGTTATTGGGCAAATGTGAGGAGAGAGCTCCTCCCCTATCTTTTGAAGTGTCCAAATTATGATAGAGGGGAAAAAAGCCCTCCCAGGCCTGGTCTGATAAAGCAAGATTGAAACCTTATCGATTTTGGGTTACTCGAAAGCAGATAGAAAACACCCAGGGCAGAGAAGACTCGGGGAATGCTGAGCACAGTGGTTGAGACACTGGATTCCTTTCCTACTCTTGTCACAGCATCCTTTTGTGCCCCGGGCCTCCATATCGCCACGCACTGTGGTGCCGGCAGTTAGTGCGACAGCTGGTCTCCATGCTTGCCTCCACTCTCGGTCCCAGAACACCCAGTGACTACAGTCTCTCATCAAGTCCTGTGAGCCAATCCAGGCTTTCATTTCCAGACAGCTGACAGCTGATGCGCCTCTACAGATGCTAGTTTAAATCATTCATATAGCTTTCCGCTGCTAAAGATACATCACGCTCGTGGGAAGCGCTGATATGTCTTTTCCGCTCGTTTTTTTTTTTTTTTCACCAGTGGCAGAATTTGCGGAATGGACCTTACCTAGTTCATTAGTCCAAAGGGGTATTTTCATAGTGGTACTGTGCTGCTTCTATCAGCTGCAATTCAGATATGACACAGCGCTCATAAGCTTGATGAAGCCTTGGCTCATAGCAGTAGGCTGAGAGGCTCAGGGAGATTGCCTACTGCAGAGTCACGGGGCTTTGGTAGTTTCCACTTGATTAAGCCCGACTCAATGCACTCGGCTCTTGCTTTAATTTAAAAACTGCGAGGGGGAAAAAAAAAATGTAATGAGAAAGTCAAATTCATAGATATGATGTAATTGACTTTGCTGAACATCTAGGAATCCGAAGGAGTTTGATTAGTGGAACCTAATCATACTTTAATTAGTGGACTTAGACTAGATAGGGCTTCCACAGAGGATCCTATGGAACAGCGGATCAAGAAGGCGGCAACAGACAGTGATTGAGATGTCATTTATGTTAACATCTCATCCTGCCGCAGCTCTCCATCTCCTCTTCGCCTGATTTCATCTACTATCCATTCTCAGATTTTGATTCACCATCGCGCACTCTTCCTTGATTGCAAGCTGCTCCGCTAATCGAATACATTGTATCTCAAGCTGCTGCTGCTGACAGCCAAAGAAAAGCTCTCAGCCTTACACTTATCTTGTCAGGGTTTTTCTGCTCCATCTTTACGTCGTGTTTGTTATACACAGCCCACCTTTCAAGGTATCCTGCAAGGCCTTCTGCAGCAGTTTTCATCGCCTCTTTTCAATTTGCTGATGTTTTCCTGAGAAGGAGCCATTTCTACTTTTTGTATATTTTTCATCAAATAGTACCAGTGTTGGCATTTTTATTTTGAACTTGGCATTACTCACTTGCAGTATTTTAGCTAAAATAAAAATGACAGTTTATTACAACTTGGGTCTTAATTTGGACATCATTGAAAACTCACCATACTCATCATACTGTATAAAAGAACCGTGATGTCACCCATTGGTTTGCGGACTACGGACCATATTGTTTATTGTTTACCATATATTTAAACCTGATCACTCGTGATCCTTGCCCTGCTTCATTTTAGCAATGTCACCGCTTTTGGCAGCACTGTCACCAGATAATATTGCACAATTCTGCAAAATCCCAGATTCATGTCAATGTTTCTTGCATCCAGTGCAGCCTGTCCTCCAAAAAACGTCCCTATAGGTCGTTTGTACATGGAGCTTATTGTGACTTGCAGTTACGTTTTCAAGTTAAGCGCCCTCTAATGGTCGTGTATTGACGTTTTATTGTGAGGCGCCTCCCTCCAGTGTTCGTTGATGTTATGGCGCCAAAAAGCCGAAAGTAATGTGACGGGGTATTTAGACCAAGAAACACGCTAAGGTCGAGCAGGAGAGGTGGTGGTTGGGCCAAACAAACACAGGACTTTCACCCAGGAGACTGGGATTCGTGTTCTGGCTGAAAATAAAATTAAACAGCGAGCTCTTTTTAAGTGACCGTAACAACCCTAAGTATGTGACATTTGTGTCATGGGACGTGTCGCGGCACGTGACGTGGATGCACAGAAGTGATTTAATGTCTCAAATTGATTTGAACCAAAACCGCAACCTTTTTTTTCTAACCCTACCAAGTTGTGTTGTTACCATACAAACCATACGACCTATATGTCCAATGCCAACATTTGTACAACACAGCAAGTAGGCTGCGGTATATTTAAAGTTATGGAAAGACACTATCAGTATGTCAAAGAGTAACATGGGGAAAGAGAGAGGAAAATGACCTGTGATGAAGGTCCTTGGCTGGATTCATGCTCAGAAGTTTGCAGTTACATGGTTATAAAGAGTTTGTGCCTGCGACCAAAGGCCACCAGAACTCTGTGACATTTTAACATGTGTTAATGTTATTATCCACAGGCTGGGAATGCAAAAGGTCCACAACAACAAACTCTGCTTTGGTGTTTTAAAGGAATTTTTTCACAGTGAAATCTGCTAATTTACATTTGCTCCATGTGTTGGCCTCGTTTTCATCCACAACATGACACTGTTAATCTATGTCATGGCGTGAATAGATTTTCTTTTCTATTTTCTCCTTCGTGATTGTACACATGCCACTGATAGCTAATTCAGAACCCAGTGAGGCGCAACAGTGCGCGCTGCTACTCCGTTAACAAGGTTATTGATTTGGAAACCACCCTCTAAGTATGGTCGCTCCTCAAAAAACACACTAATTGCTATTTATTCCTTACTTTGAATGTGGCACAGTGACTGATCATCCTTACAAGATCCAGCAGACTACTTTAAACTTGGCACATCAAACTGAGGAGAATATGTTAAGAGGGATACTTTGATGAAAAATAATACTTCAAACAAACACAGCTCAATCCTATTCCCTGCTCAAACAACAGACCACCTGTGTCTGCTCGAGGAAGAGGAAAATACGGCGCCACAGTGAGAAAATTAATCTCCCAGTGATGGGAGAGCGGCCATGTGTTTCTGACTTCTCTCTGCTGAATTTGAGCCAGCCCAACAAGTGATGTCCCACATATACACAGCAACAATCATTTATCCTCACACTTCTAACAAGACATCATAAATCTCAACCCTCTAGCTGCTTCACAAGACAACACCCCAATAGAGTGGCATCCTCCCTGGCGCTACCTCCTCCTCTCGCATTAATCTATCTGTGTGCGCCCTGGGTCATCCATTAACCGTCCCAGTTTCTCTCTCCCCCATTTACTGAAAAACTACTGTGAACAATGCTGAAAAACACGGGCACGTAGTTCAAGGTTTCATCAGTTGTGGGACCACCAAAAGCGAATGCAGGGTGTATAATCGTAGGATTGGAATGAACCTTAAGGTGATTAATCCATAGGCACCCTGCATCTACCAGATGGCATTTCACCAGAGGACGCACATTAAAGTCTATGGACCTGGCTGTTACTGCCACTGGTTTATCACCGTCTCCTCTGCTACAGTGCTCGCCCATCGAGATCCGTTCACCCCTTGCCCCCTGTGATGTCACTCCCGCCCACTCCATCCATACAGATTTATGCTTGTGAACATATGAAGGAGGTATTGACATTTAAATCAAGCAGAAGGATTAGCGGGAGCAGACAGCTGCTACTTAAGATAGACACTTATATCCATAAAAACTAGACATGTATTACCGACCTCCAATATTCAGTGTTTGGACTGAAATATACACCTCTGAGAAATGTTGGCTTAGTATCCCTGCTGTGTATCATCCTTCACATATTGCACATTTTCCTTGATACCTGTGACACACATACATATGAAGGGATCAATGATGCTCCCTGGTGGAAGGTTTAATAATGAAATGTAGTATTCATATGTAGTACATGATCCAATATTCAAACTGTGCAGCTGTGGGTGAGCAGAGTGGCATTTGTCGTGGGAGTGTCCATATTGGACCTGATCATCTGCACTTTACATGTTCTGAAGAAATTGGTTTCCATCCAGGCGAAATTACAGACTGCTTATCGGGTGCATACTTCATATAGTGTTGGCAGAAGTGGCTGGATAACCCTATAAATCACCATGCACACACAGTTAAGCAGCAAAAGCTCCCCATAATTTATCTTGGTGACAAAGTAAGATTTTTGTTGGAAGGCAAACCATCTGGACAACCAGAGGAACTGTCCAAATAGCAACTCTGTCTCCTAGAAATTACATTCATATACTACTAATTTGCAACAGAAAATATATGTTTGAAGATAATCAATGTCGCTCCAATTACATTTATTATCAAAATGGAAACATTTTTCATGAACACAAAAGCAAAGCTGCCAAATGTTCAAACTGAACGTATCTGAAAAACTGACTACATTGACTTAGTAGTTTCCCACGGAGACAATAAAATACCTACATACCTTGTTTTCTTCACAATGTACGCTCGTAGTAACTAAATCATGATTACTGACTTCATGGTTATGGTTAAGGTAGTCTGGCTTACATGGTGAAGAGTGTCTGGATAAAGCCTTACTTCCTTTGCAGACAGGAAGTCCCTCCCCTTTGTGTTCCCTTTCTCAGAGTCCCTTTGGGAAACAACAACAAGCTAACATGCACGCTAAAAATGGCAAGTTTTAAAGAAGATTTGGATTGTGCAATAAGGCAGCCCTGCTCTGTTCTTTCTGCCAATGATTGGAAAGATCTACAAAGAATATCCCAAAACCTGAAGAAACCCTGTGCACAGTGGTGCTTCTCTCCTGGCTGCCAGCTGGTGCAGGGTGAACCAAAGGAAACCAAAGAATAGCTGTTCCAGTGCACACCAGGACCTGTCTATCTTTATCCTGGTGTGCTCTGGAAGTCCTATTTTTTTTTTTTATATACAAAAAATATGTTTACAACATTTTCATGTCAATGTTCCACCAAAACAAGTTCCCTCCTGACACTAGCAGAAGCACAGCGCCACCCAAGACAGTTGTGAATGGCTTAAAGAAATGCAAACCTTTTTCCCCCCTTTTTTTATCCTCCAGTGCTGACACAGCGCTGTCGAGGTGTTACAGGAGGAACTATGCACAGTTATGATTCCTAAGATTTTCATAATATAAAACCCAATTGTTGATACTTTTGATTGCAGTCATTTATTCTGCTATAGCAGTTGTATTGTGTACATTCATTAGTTACCAAGTTTGCATTGTTGGTGGCAGAGTCTGCCATTTCCGCACTGGATTCAAATGGCGTGCACTGCAATTTATAAAGAAGGCATCCAATTTTTATCATGGCTGATGACAAACTAGGGAAAGACACAAGTAGCCACAAGGTGTTATATCGAACAGAACTCTGGAACTTGTATTATTAAGATGTTCTTAACATTAGCACCAGTGACCACAGGCGTCGCCATATCAACTACTTTCTGTTTATAGAAATCTTAATGATTTTAACTTCAAGGTGAAGAAAAGATTGTGGTCTGGGTTACTGATTGAAAATGTCAAAGTTGCATGAAGGACGAGGGACACGGGATGGGTTTATTTACATTTAACTAAAACCTCAATCTCTCTCCAATCTTAATGCGGGACTCAGGAGAGGAATGCTGCAGTGAGGAAAGATTTCCACCGGTTAATAAACCTGTGTTACAGGATACACTGTGGATGGGTGTGCTCCAGCTTTTGCTGCACGGCCCTATTTGGGTTCAGACGCGAGGCAGAAGTGCCCACTTCCCAAAATGTAAAATTCTAACATTACATTGATGTAATTAACATTCCTGTATTGATTCTTTATTAAATAACACTGCTGTGGAATCATCATTGCACACAGGTGCAAAAAGCGGCTGTGATGAGACTCGCTATACGGACCCAATTAACGTTAAAAATGCCCATTTCAAAGCACGTATTCAACAAAATGTTATATATTTAACAACTTGTGATAACTTAGTAATCATTTCATACAGGCTACAGATTTGTAAGAAGCATACATTAAGTCTTTGTTGCTCTAATGACCTCCCCTCTCCAGTCGGGACCCGGAGCCTCCCCCTCCCTCCCTCGTTCTTCGCTGCAGGCTCTCCGTGGTGAATAATCTATTATAAACGATATAGACATAAATTACCTGATTCTTCACTTTTGCTTTTCACTTAATACTAACTCCTCCGCCATCGTCTTGTTGTGAAGTGAAAGTTCAAGAGTCAGGTGGGAGCTGATACACAAAAATAAACTAAATGGGGTATATTTCTATTTTTAAAAAAGCAAGCGGTGGGGGCAGTGGGCAAGTAATGTAATCAGTGTCTGCCCCAACATTGTGTAACAGCGGTAACACCGACTACCGCTGCAAGCCTAGCCTAGCCTAGCCTAGCAAGGGTCCACTTTGGTCCTTGTGACGTAAATGTCGTCATCTCGGTGAGAGTGGACTATGCAGACGTGACCGTGCGGACTGTACACATAGTAAGCGCACCATTAATGCTCCAGTTGCTCCACACAGCCTCCACCTCCAGCTGGTTTACCAAGAAGAAGAAGATAACAAAATTGATGCTTGTTTTGAAGAGAGGTTGTGCGAGGAGATCCGCCGTTACCCACATTTATGTAATTTGTCTTGAAAGGAACACAAAGACCACCGACCGCCGCTAACTGGAGCGGAGTGTGGATCGAGAAACACAGGTGTGGAACGCCAGACTGATGCGGACCCTCACTTGTAGCATGAATGCAACCGTGTGCTAGGCTTGCCGTGGTCCTTGGTGTTACACAGTGTTGGGGCACACAGCGATACCCCCCTCTGCTTGCATTTTTTAGATTGAAATAAAAACCCATTTA
>JAOVVB010035628.1:0-15376 GCA_028570985.1 Heterobranchus longifilis
TAGTCAATCGATGAATAGTAAATGTAAATATCCACACACGCACACGCACATGCACACACGCACACACACACACACACACACACACACACACACACACACACACACACACACACACAACAGGCAATCAGTGTCATATTCATTCAAATGCAAATGTGTAGCTAAGCTGCATTCTGTCCCTGTCGATAAACAGATGTGGTGTAGCACAGTAACAACGTCCAATTTTTCATTAAGTCGTAAGCTTAAGTTGGAGTCACGGCGCAAAAACGTAACATTTTCACATCTATCTCAACATAATGTGAGCATTGTCTCAAGGAGAAAGTCCCCTACAGGTGCATTTTGATTATTTTTTTTAATTTGACTCCAGCCTACCAAGAAGAAAACAACTTAAAGGAGCCTAATCATGACCAACAGCAACACAACTCAGTCACGTGTAAACACGCTGGCGGTGGGTTTGGAGACTTTGACTCTCTGCGCTCTACAACCACCCGGTGATGCAGAAAGTAAGAAAAAGGAGGCGGAGGTGAGGAGCAGTTTGTGTGTTAAGTTTCTCTTTGACTGGTTTGTCTGTCTCAGTGAAAGTCGATTGAGGCCCTGAGGTTTAAGAGGCAGAGAGAGGTGTAGGAGTTGACGTGAGAAAAAAGGTCTGAACCTTGTCCACCCCCGAACCAAATGACGTCGCTTTGAGGGATCATGAGGGAGCCGTCGTAATGGACACGACCGAAGGTGGGTCCGAGAGGGGGGGGGGGGGGGGGGGGGGGGGGGGGGGGGGGGGGGGGGGGGGGGGGGGTCACGGTGTAGCCTGTAGTTTGCAAGTTTAACTCGATTGCATCAAAGTCGAACAGACAGGCGTGAGAGGGACAGAGATATTCTGTCACAGATGGACAGTGACTGGAGCCAGTGTCCATCGACTGTCTGAGCCCTCCCAGAAAATACAAGGGACAACCAGGGAGGACACAATGTCAATCAACTAAAGAAACATTAAAGGAATACTTCACCCTCAAAATGACCATTTGTATATCAATTGTTCACTGCGTTATCTTGGATTTGTGAAGAAAACGTTGTTTTTGTGCCTCCACAGTGAACGGAGAATCCAAAAACTGAGTGAATCATTGATGAATTGAAGTAAACAGGTAAACAGTGTAACAACAGCAAAACTATATCAAAACATCCTTTTAAAAACTCTCACACAACTTGTGCAGTATAATCCAACTCTCATTTATCCAGCCGTATGCTCAGTACTTCCCAAACACATGATTTTATGCTAAAACTTTACTATTTAAAACACTAGCTGCATCCAAAATTCCACACTAACATGCTATTTAGTAGCTAAAGAGATTTTTTTTAGTATGTCCAAAACCTTAGTATGAAACTAATAGTACACGACATGCATACTATTTCCAGTGAAATATTACAGTATGTAACGCTGGACACTACGCCGGCATAAATATCCCACAATGCAATGCGGTAGTGACAACGTTCATAACAGACAAACTGACAGCGACCAGGGCAGCTCTGTAACTTCAATAACACTTCAATTTACATTTCTACAGATTAAAAATCACCTGTGACCGCTGGATTAGCTGCTTACCTTTTCCAGTTATTTAAACATTATCTGGAGACAACGGTAGAGCTGAGGTTGCCACGGGTTGCCACGGGTTACCAGGGTTACGTGTCCAACTGGCAAGGAGGCTCACGCAGTAATTACTGATCAGTGCATCCGAAAAGATTCATACTACTGTTCGCATACACAAAAGTTTGTTGAACGATAGTATACATATCGAGTATGTAGTGCATAGTTATTGCATTTCAAGATCCTCGGACTAGTAGCCAAAGTGTTGTAAACAGTAAGGTTTTAGCAAAAAATACATGTGTTTGGGAAGTACGGAGCATACAACTTGATAAACGAGACTTGGATTATACTGCACAGGTTGTGTGAGAGTTTGTAATCGGATGTTTCAATATAGTTCTGCTGTTGTTAAACTTTCGTTCAATTCATCAAGGATTTACTCTGCTTTTTTGATAGTTTTCTTCGAGAATTCAAGGCAACATTCAGTGAGTAATTGATATAAAAATTGTCATTTTGAGGGTGAAGTATTCCTTTAAAAACAGCAACAAGTAAAGACACGGTGGATAGAGACAATCTTTGAACACAGAACCAGACAACCTGACACGGACGAGCCAGACGAAGAGCCGGCCAGCTACAGTGGGGTTCAAGAGACCACCACAGGGACAGTTTGTTTTCATCATTTATCAAAAACTAAGACAATCTGTTTACTTTGTAGTATTAGGAAGTGATGCATGTGGTTTTTATCTTTGGGAAATGCGTGTAAGTAATTAAAATACTGGTGTATGTGATAGGAAGATTCTAAAATGTCTCACCATGTATGCAAATGTTAACACATGCATGCTCCTACACAATGATAATGATTGTGGTCCTTTAATAAATAATGAACTGTTACTACTGTTAATGCCTGATCATAATAAAAGATTTTCACAAAAAAACGAGTTATTCTCATCCAAACGAGGACAAGACAGTACTAGAGATGGCACTATGGTTTAAAGCCAACACCTTTATGCATCTGCATCCAAGATGCAAAGCCAACAACTACTCCAGCTGACAGGACTACAGTTAAAAGACCGACAAAACAAGTCTACAAACTAAACAGTTTAGCGTGGATTGAACAATACTGACATTTCACTGTTGATGACATGTTAACAAAAGAAAAAACGTCATGATTGCAACCGAATGACATACGGCAGGTTTTCAAACACGGAACTGCTGCGAAGCACCGCAATCAGAAAATTCTCTGCTGATTTCTCCGCGCTGGTCAACAAGCGATTCTGCCCCTCTGCTGTTTACTAACCACACGTGGAGCTGATTTGTGCGTGTGTGCGGGTGTACAGGCTGTGTGCGTTTATGTGTGTCTGACTGCTCCGAAAGAAGCACAGACACAGGCTCGTCTGTGTCCCTCTCTGTTCAGACACAACGGACAAATGTGTGTTTAATAACGTCATTTTAAAAGCACAATCACAAACAGTAGTGACACTAGGTTATTTTGAATATAGTGGATGAAATGTCATCATGTTGGGGGGTAAAAATCGGAGGAATGTAAACTCCAGGAGAACAGCAGGGAGAGGGCCAGGAAAATCACAAGGCTTGGCACACAGGGGATGCATATTTGATCATTTATCACAATCAGATCATTTATATCATGTATAATATGTTTTACATTTCTAATAGATCATCTGTGTGTTTTCATGCCAGATTCACTCGCGGCATGCGGGAAAAATAGACCAAACGCCAAAATGATTGCTTCACCTCCGTGGCGCATGTGCAAACGAACAATGACTTAACATGGGCGCCGAATGGAAGCGGGCGGAGCTCCCCCACGCTTCGCAGCAAATTGCGGCACTTTTGCGGCTAATGAAAACCAGGCCTTGGTCTTCAAACTCATCTATTGACTGATAATCATGAGGAGTTCCCAGACATTAATGGTCGGAAGTTTCAATGTTCTCTGAAGTCAGATTTCCGACTCAGGAAGTCGGGAGAACCTCACCAACCCCGAGCTCAAAATCCAAGACGGCTGCTCCGTGCATCAACAGTAGTGACAGCTGTAGTAATATACTGTTTATTAGCACTTCTGTCGTATTTGTGTCAACAACCACTGGACGAATCGCCATGGAATTTTGTTGAGACAGTCATGGTCCCCAGAAGATAAAACCTATGGACTTTGGTGATCTAAAGAAAATAATGACACTTGCATGAGCCTCAGCTGTACTTTGTATTCAGTGATAACTTGCAAATGCTAGCATGTCATTACCCTCCTAAACTTAAGGAAAAGGAGTTTGCCCAGGCATCAGGTATACTATATGATGTTCATGTCGATCTCTGATTATGTTGCCGTTGAATGATTTTGTTGACATATTTTGACTGTAATGTTATGCTGTTCATACTATATGTTTATGTTGATCTCAGATTATGTTATTGTCGCTGCACGATTCTGTTGATGTTTTTTGATCTTGATTATAATGCTACACTGGTCAAACTTTTATGTAGTGGGATGACAGGATAGTCATCATGTACTGTTCTTATTACTGGTTTGATGATTTTGCTTGTTTATTTATGCAGCACTGCTGAGCCTGTTGTTTCATGTTTGTTTTATGTTGGACTTGATGCTGCAAAACCAACTGCCCTTCAGGGACAAAGAAAGTTGAAAGTTGAAGTTGCTTAAGTGGTAAACTAAAATGGTGACGATGATATACATTATAACCCCTACACATCAACATGTTAGCATCATCGTGAAAATGTTGCGCTGACATTAGCCATTAGCTCAAAGCGTCACTGTACCTACTGTACCTAACAGAGCTGCTACCATGGCTGTAGACTCTTAGTCCATCACAAATAAACATCCATAAATCCACTTGGAAATTTTTTTTTTTTTATGTTTTCTTCAGTATATACAATGTCAACAAATATAGGCTGTCATTTTACTTGCAATAAACTTTATCAGGTAAGCCTGATGAAGTTCTAAGGACCAAAATGTTGTATTTTTTAATACAACAGTGTGCATGAATTCTCTCTTCTCTTGCCTGATGTGGATATTTCCTCTTATGCACCGGTCTACAAAAAAATGTAAGGCGTGCATGAGCCTTCACAGTCAACAAATACACTGTAGGCTAAAAGAACAGGGCTCCAGTTGTAGCCCACAACTAACCAGTTGTGTCTATGATACTGTATGTTTATGTGTATGTATTTAAGAAGGGACAATGCACATTAATTAGCATGAGCAGTTGAGTCCAGCATGTAGCCAGATTTAGCCATGCAGGCTAATTTTCATCTGCAGTCCCTGGTAGCTTGATGGCATTAAAGAAAACATGCAAGAGCACATAAACACATAAGCACAGGCAAAAGCATGTAAGCACAATGAAAGCCCACACGCGCAAATATGTATAATGCATTATCATACAGTCAACAGAAAATGAAATATCAAAACATGTGATAATGTGCCTTAAAAAAGAATATTTTCAAAGAAAACACATGTCACTGGCACAAGGATATTCATGAGAGAGAAAAAAAGGAAATAATCACATATGTCCCCAGCATCATCTATATTCATCTACTTCCCATGTTTTTCTTTGGTGATTTTCATGTCTGTTTTCATTTCATTCATATATTTTTTGAATGCTTGGGGAGGTGTAATTACCCATTTTTGTTTACTCTTGTTTTTCACACACTCAAGCGCTCCACAGAAAAACATGTTTCCATGGTGTTTGACAACATTATTTTGATTAAAAACCTGCTCAGTGAAGAGTACTCATCGCTCCGAGCACTCGGAGGTGACCGCCTGATGACAGTGACATCAATAATCTCTTCTCAGACGCTATTCACCTACAATACACGGATGGAGATGACCGACAAGGACAACGAACAATCCAAATATTGGAGATGTGGATCAGGAGAATGATAACCACTTTATTATTACCCATAAATCACACAATTTCAAGAACTGGAGACTGACATTGCTTAACCATTTGTGAATCTAACAGACAACAACTGTTTCTAGTAGTTTGGGACATTGGCCCATTGATGACATTATATGTCTCTCTCTCTCTCTCTCTCTCTCTCACTTCCTGTCAACTGTCTAAACTCTAATACAGCTGCACTTTGTAACTGGAGTGAAACAAGGCCTCATCAGTGATGGGAAGGGGAGGGGCTCAACGTTTGGATGAGCGGGACGTGAAGTGAAAGGGCAGGCCTCCTCAGTGTTGGGAATAAATACTGCCGTCACCAGTGGGAAATGCTCCATTTGTTTAATGTGCCATTTCCGAAGTGGAACCCTTGTAATCGTACAGACATGGCAACCTCACCGTGTATACGCCCCTCTGGAATTTGATCAGAGCTAAAACTGTTTACCAATGGTTGGAGCCTGACATTTATTGAAAGTGGCCTTTAGTAAAAGTCATAGCTAAAAGCGTGAAGAGGTTTTCTGATGAGCACGTGAAGCTTCTCCATCTTCTGGGCCAATAAGACAGAATCTGGTATGTTATAGAGCAATGTATCAGTCAGTCACATCAGCCGAGGACAAGGTGCCCTCAGAGGACACTCATATTTACTTAGAGGTGCAAATCAGTAGTGTGGCTTTCAATCTCAAGCCATAATGCTATTTAAGGCTTGGGATTGCACCAAGACACAAGAGACGGAATGTGGGAGACGGAATAATATATCTTTATAATGTTTATGTGCATCTGCGTGTGACTTTGTGTGTTTTTAGCCATGCTAGAGGCACGGGTATACAGTAGGGATGGCCATGTTGGTTAATTAGTTGGTCTACGACTTTGGTCCAAACTGAAATATCTCAACAATTATTGGATGGATTGCCACTAAATTTTGGACAGACATTCGTGGTCCCCAGAGGATGAATCCTACTGACTTTGGTGATCCTCAGACTTTTCCTCTAGCACCACCATGAGGTTGATATTTTTGGTGTTTATTATTCATAAAAAGCACGACAACTCTAGGATGGATTGCTGTGAAATTTAGTACAGCCATTCATGTTCGCCTCAGGATGGAGTGTAACAACTTTGATCCCCTGACCTTTCATCGGGCCGATATTTCAGTTTGTCCAATACTTTGTTTTATCACCAAATACTTGCACAACTGATGACATTCACAGCAACTTCAGCTGTACTTTGTGTTTAATGCTATCTTTCAAATGTTAGCATGCTGAAGTGGTAAACTAAGATGCTGACAATGGTACACGGTACAACTGCTTAACATCAACATACAAGCTTAGATGTTTCTGAAAGCTGCGATATATCCAACTTTGAACTTAATAATGTGGCAATACCTGAAAACAAAACAAATATGGACGCCTCACACCAGCCAAAGCCGTCATTCAATGTAATTTAACCCAAATGTAATGGATATGGTGCTGTCAGTGCACAGTAATTAATCCTCACATTACTAACTCTCGTCTTGATGATGTGAACGCTCAAAAGTCATTAACATGGTAATCTTTCCCATCTCTTCCATCCACCCCATATGACCGCAGCATTAGCACAGCCAGCTAACGCGCCTATGGGCTCTTTGTCTTGCTAGCTAACACTTATCCAACAACATTTTAGAACTGCCTCACATCGCCTCTTGCAGTCTGCTGTTAGTTTGAATGAATAATATGGATTTGAACCTGAAAATCCGGCCACTACATTTGGGGGAAACACTGAGCAGTACAGGCACCCTTGACATTCAAGCAGTATGTATGTTTCCTTTGTGAGTAAATGTGGTATTATGGGCTACTGTGTTCCATCTATTGCTCACATGACATTTGGGAATCCCACTGTCAAGGACAAGTCAACTTGGATTTTGTCTGCTGCTTGTGGGAAACCAATGTGTTGTTCCCGTCACCGTGTCGCAGCCTTAAGTACCCAAGACAGCACAAGAGTGAGCATGACATCTCTGCTGTATGTGCCACCGTGTGCTCAAAAGACCCCGAGGCCAAGAGATGAAGAGTCAGCAAAAGTTTGGCCAACACAAGGATGTCCTGAATTCTTGTGGTCCATGATTCAAAACCAAACCAGAAATGCATGACTTGGCAACATGTACCTACTTTTCACCTCATCATTTATGCAAAATATGGTCAATTATGGTCTCAAACTGAAAAATAAGGTGCGGAAAAATTTGCATTTTTATTCCTTCCTTTAGGCAATGACCACATAATGTTTAAAATGTGAGTTTCAATCAAACAATTTAGGCGTCTGTCCAAAAAGGTTAATTCAGTCCAAACTTGATGAATTATTCAGTAAAACTTGACTCAGAAGCGTCATGTGATGTTGCAGTGACGTGTCCTGTCAGCTGATTTATATGGGTTTGGTCATCCTATCTATAGTGGTAGGATGACTATGCCCCCTGTTGTCTGATAGTTTATGTAGGACTGCACACCAGGTGTGAGACGACGTGTATGCTCCCTCATCCCGGTAAAAGTACACGTTTAACTATCTAAATGGATGTTTCTCTTAAATCTAACATCTCTTTTCATAGACAGCAGCTGTCCTTGTGCTTATAGAAAAAAAAATGTATATGTCATATTTGTTCATACATGTCAGCCACAAAAATCAAGCATGGGGCATTTAGCATAAATGGATATTTCAACCAAATGGTAGAGAATATACAGTATTTTTAAATGGTTAAAAAGTAATTACAGTGCTTTGGGGTATTCATTTCCATCATTCTGTTTAGTAAGCTCTCTGAAACTAAACTAAACTAAACTAGAAGGGCACTGGGAGAGCACAGATCTCCGCCAAGGCTGTGCCCTGTCTCATAATGTTAATGAAAGTGAAATATAATTTGGGTATCTGCCCCGTGATTCGGATCCACTCCAAAATGTAATGGGTTCTTCCTTGGCCCATGCTAGACCTCTCTACCAAGTAGTTTTTTTTTCCATAACCCTGCTGACAAACAGATCCGAACAGGTCACGGTCAAATTCCAAGGCAGATTTTATCTGACGCTAAGATCTTTGAAGAAACCCAGCAGAAACTGTCTGATTCTGAAAAACAAAGTGCACCCTGGACATTTTTTGGGACCTACAGTGACACACTTAAACAGAGTGCTAGAGATTGCTCAATCACGTCGACATAAGTGCAACTAATGTTCAACAAGATATCAGGGACATCGCTGAATACAGCATCATTCAGCATATGATAAATCAGATGCATCTGTAATAAACGGAATAATCTTCTAATTCTGCTCGACACATACAGATGAATCAAGTCAAAAAGTGCAGCATGTCTGCACCTCAACGTCCAGCACATTTACATGCAGAAAACCCACGTGCACAGTGTATTGTTCACTTCCTATGCATGATTTTTAGTCAATACAGAGGTCAAATAAAAAGCACAGGCTCACACTATGTCTGTCATCCATTATTAATGTTCAGTGCGAGTGCTGTATAACAACTTTTCTCCCATTTATTCTCAGCTTGGCTTCTACTACTTCACTAAATGTGCCCCTACTGTACATTTCCCAAAATACACAACATACCTGAAGCTGCTTGTATGAATTTGATGAGTAGGTGGAGAGAGTAGCGATAAATGCTGTAAATATGTCTCTATAGTAAGAGCAGGAGTTCAAGCGTGTGAGTGCACCGGTCTTTTACGTTTGCCTGTATGAAGTGCCCTTGACATTAATGTTTAACATCTTAAAAAAACACAACTGTGAATTAAATCTATGGCAAACTTTTTGAAGTGTCTTATTTTTTTGCATTAAATCCTGTCACTATAAAGATTTGTGGAGGCTTTCAAGCTCATGACAGATGTGATTAAATCCATAAACTTTTAACCTAGTGTAGGAGGTTAGGAAAACAAATTTAATGTACATGTAATAAAACCAGCATATCTCGACATCGGTGTCTCAGAAAGGACAGTAAAATTGTTTTAATCTACCTGCACATATCTGCCATGTACAGCAGCATGTGTTGCTGCACCAGAAAAAGAAAAAGGATCAGTATCACATTATAACTTGAAAAAAATCACTTTATAAAAAGACATTTTCATGTTATTACAACATACAAACTTATCATGTCATAACAAGACGTTTTTCTTGTTATAACATACTTATCTTGTTAAAACGTGACAACGTATTGTTATAACAAAAAATGCTTGTAATGTAATCACTTATATTGTTTTAATGTGAAACTTTTCACATTATAACACGATAGCTTAGCATATTGCTATAATGTGAAACTCATGTTTGCATGAGGAAATTGTGTGCGCAGTATGTATACATTGAGGAATATGGCTCATTTACACGACTTGCAGTTATGCTTCGTGCTTGAAGCTTAGACGAGGTGAGATTCTGATGTTACTGAGCAAGGTGTGTGGAAGAAGACCATAATTAAATTAATCTACTCTGAGGCTTATTCGTTTTATTTCATTCATTGTCCAACTGATCCGTTTTTCTTTTTCTGGTGTGGCAGCAATATGCTTCCACAGGCCTGTGCTTAAAATCAATATGTAAATGCTCCAACAGCTCCTGGCACGCAGACAGCTTTATATGATGTACTTTAATTGATGGGATGCCATGTAAAGTAGAACTGATCATCTACAGGAAAATAAAACAGACGTAAATGACCCCACAAAGCGTTTACCCATCTGCATTACAGTCCACAGCTAATTATAATGAAAGCCTATAGCGCTGCTGATGCATGTCCACACGGTACTATATCAGTGTGTGTCGATGCCAGTCTATTAACTAACTACTGCACTACATCACACTGTGCTATCTGTTCTCCATGTAACACTGTTAGATGTGTGAAACATGCTGAAAATCAAGTCCATCTTTTCCACAGTTTTCCGACGGGAGGATTTTAGTGTTGCAGACACTTAGACATTGCCGCAACAGAAAGACTTTCAGTTTGCCTGCTGTATGCATATAATTGGATTTTTGAGAATTTCTATGACTTAAAAAAAAAGGCTCAGGGACAGTAAAAAAAACAAAAACAAAAACAAATATATATTCACCTCTAACACATAATACTATTTTCTTTTTTATTCACATTTTAGACTTTTGGATTTTCATTTTTGAAAGAAAAAAATAAACATTATTAAGGCTTCAAATAACATGGAGCAAAGAGCAACTGGTAGCTCCAGTAATACACATTCCACCGTGAGTCATTTGAGGACTACAGCCATGTTACGTGACATTCCTCACTTGAAATTACCTTTAAATTACCTTCAGTTACAGAAAAAAACAACAACAACATATGTACCTCTGCCAGCTTTTCCTTCCATTCTGTGTACATACCATAACCAAAACATGTCTATCGCCCACCACTGTCATTGAAGTATATAATACGAATTCTGAGCCCTGTGACTCAGGCCTTCTTTTAATTCTTTGGGGAAAGAATGAAACAGCCCACCTGGATTATACAATGTGACCGAAGACGCTGTGCGGGTGAGAAAGAAAAGAAAACACGAGGATAATGCCGTCTCTTTTACACTACCGACAGTGCCGCTACGATCCAAAGGGATTATAAACAACTCAAACAAGCAGTACTACTTCAAACAATAAAATACCTTATTAAACCCCAACATGAGAGGGCCTTTGGGAAGGAAGACTTTTGATGTGTACACAATCCCTCCAGTAGTGAATATATTTAGTCTTGCACCAAGAAAAAGAGCAAATCACTCTCCTGACTCCATTCTTCATCGTGAGGGATATCAGGAGCCAAATTCAATAACAACTTTAGATCATAGCCCAATCCATCTCTGAATCATCACATAGTCTTTGCATAGCCTTAGCCCCTCGGCATAATTTAACACTGTCAGACTATGAACTCATCTCCTCCATAGAAAACGAATGGGCTTGGTTCCAAGAACAGGATATCTTCACAGAAATCCCCCAAACTTCTCTGGAGCCACAATTTAACTGAATTCAGACAGTGTCAAAGTGAGATCTACTGGAAGGACAAAATGGGCTGAAATGGAATGAAATTCAGTCTGAATGGATGTGAAATAATTTGTCTTGCACATTTAGTTTACCTTGTACATATAGGCCCTTAACCAATCATCATCTTAAAGTCCTCTCGACTGGAAGTAAAGTTTAACGCTCGTTCGAATATTAGTCACTTTTACAGACGTTTTTATGGAAGAAACACAAAAAAAGAAGAAAGGGATCTGAGACATGTTTTGTGGCTAGTCATGAGCATGCCATATGAAAGAAAAAAAAAAAAGTCTAGTATGAGAAAGAACAGCTACACAACATCTTCCACCTAAGATCCACTTATCCCTGTTGTGCCTGGAATTGAATGAAAGCTTTGGGGTAAGAGATTGAAAAGAAACAGAATTGATTCAGCCACCAGCTTTTTCCAATGCAGTTATTGTGGTTCTGAATTTCATGAATCAGCCTCGGGGCTCTGAAAGTTTTGATCCTCACTGGATTAAATTTCCAAAATCAGTCATGTGGAGTCAGTAATGAGGGGGGTTAGTTTTGTTCATTGAAGCACCCGAAATCTGAATCGAGCAATTATGCTTTTACAGCCACGCCTGTACCTCAGATGAAGAGAAAGGTCACTTATTGCATTCTAATTATTTACTAGATCATGCGGTCGTTAAGCTGAGGCTTTGAAAGAAAATACCTTTGAACAAAGTGACACAACCTCGTTCCCCTGGCTTTACTTTCATCATCAGAGTCTCTCAGTCCACAACTCTGCCTCAGACTGAAATATCTCAACGTCTCTCAGATGGATTGGCACAAATGTTGGTTCAGGCATTCATGGTTCTCAGACGATGAATCCTAATGACTCTGGTGATGCCCTGACGTTTTCTCTGGCGCCACCATGAGGTTTTGTGACGTTTATGGGTGTGCATGAAATGTCTAAAAAACTACTTGATGGATTACCATGAAATTTGGTCCAGACAGTCATGTGAGGATCATCACTGAGATAAAAAAAAATAAAAAAACATCTCTCTTTGTTACAGATCCTCTTCAAAAAAAGAATCACACCATAATCATTTGAATCATATTTTTCAATGAAAATGAGAACAACTATGCAAAAATGATCATTCCCTCCAATATCGTGAACCATATCGCAATTGCAACATCAGTCAAAATAATCACGTTTTAATAATTTGGCATTTTCCAAATTGTTCAGTTCGTTGGATCTTTTCCTGCCAAGTAAAAACTATTTGTACAAATCACAGAATAGTTAGCAGGTCTTCCCTCACAACATTTACCAGAAAACACCATCCAATCTGCCCAGATGAAAAATCTGTTTCTACCACATGATTGATAATGAAGGCGCATTATTTGGCCAGAATAAAATCTTGATTTTTTTTTTTGTTTGTTTTTTTTAATTCTATGATGCAATTAGTGACTAAGTGCAGTTACATTAAAAAAAAGATTAATGAATTGAACACAATGATTCAAGCATGCGAAACAAAGATAGAAATCGTAATTAACTCAACAAAGTGCACTATTTCTTCTGTATCTGTGGCCATTCAAAACAGAAAAACAAAGTATGCATCATCTCTGTGTTCTCTTGCTGCCAAGTGTATTTTTTTTTTTTTTTTTTACACAATGAAACGGTGACAGCATCTTGGGCTGCTACCAACATGGTCCAGGAATGATAAAATACACCTCCAAGAGCAAAAGGTACAGAGGCACCATTGTGAATCACCAACATTAGCCCGATGACTGGCTCATCATACAATACCATAATTGCCTGGTGTTCCTGTGCACGGATTCTTTCTCCACAGCGCAATGAGCCGCTGCACACCGTAATGCTATTCAAGTCACAAAACATTAGCTGAAACCAGATCATGGAAAGTAAAAAAAAAAAAAAAAGACCACATTATTAAGAAATACTTGCAAAGTGTGACATGACTTGCTATGAATCTTTTGAAGCTGCTACCTGATTTTGTTCACGACACCCTGTGTGTTATCTATATATATCTGTGATATGTGATATGCATCTATATATATATATATATATATATATATACATACATATATATACATACATATATATACATACATATATATGGAAATAATCACGGCACATTTACTTTCGACACAGCTCAAAGTGAAGTTTGTGTGTGTTTGTCATGCTTTCAGAGTGAAAGTAAGAAAGCTGTAGTAAAAAGGCTATAGTAAGAGCTTTTCCAGTACATGTAGGTCATTTCTACTCCCTGTGGAAATATAGCCTGTTTTAGGATTAGGGGCTATGATTCATTATGACTGAATTTAATTACAGCGAGAGGTGGCCAATGCATGCCCGGTTTTAGCATATTAGGGTCCCTTCATCCATTGGATGGTAAATGTCCAGAGGAGGGTGTGGGGGTTGGGTTGTATAATGTGTGTGTGTGTGTGTGTGTGCGTGTGCGCATGTGCGCGTGTGTGTGTGTGTGTGTGTGTGTGCGTGTATAGGAGATGGAGGAGGAGAAGAGGCTTCAGGTTACTTTGGCAGAGCTGCGATTTGAACACATTTACATGTGCACACACTCGCGTACACACACACACACACACACACACACGAAAGCAGATTACTGAGAGTAATCAAGTTAAGGTGAGAAAGTCGGATAACTCGTTTATGTATTTCTTCTCCTTTTACCATTTCCAAAAACTGTTCTGACGTGCTCGGTGCACTATTGTAAACAAAGAGATTGCAAGCAAATTATTATTTGGACTTTATATCATTGATATAAATCACACACACACACACTACCAGTTTGTTACAGCAATTAATTATTGTCAATAGGAGATGGGGTAGTGCAGTGTCTGTTGTACCTTATAGCCCTGTCAAATGAGCTCCAGTGCCCCTGCATCCACAGCAGAATTGATTTTAAACTGGATGTTATTTAACACTATTAATTATACAAGTGGATATTGTTACAATATTTGTAGCCGTGTTAACGGCACAGCTCTGGGGATTGACCTCCACTTTGGTCCAGACTGAAATATCTCAACAACTATTGGATGCATTGCCATGAAATTTGTTACAGACATTTATGTTCCCGACAAGATGAATTGTAATAACGTTGGTGCCATCATCGGGTCAAAAAGACAATTTGTCTGATACTTTCATTTATGATCGAATACCTGCCAAACTAATGGCATTCCCATCAGCCCCAGCTGTGCTTTGTGTTTCCATGTTTGCATGCTAACACACCAGACGAAGATGTTGAACACGCTCTAAACAATAAACTGGTTGTTTCAGTAGATGTGGTAATTATACCAGGTGGACTTTTTAACCATTCATCGATTCATTTGGAATATTTTCTGCTAACGTGTTAGATAGTTTTCCCAAACTTCTCACTGCATTATGTGGTCTTAAGGTGTTTACTGGGGAGTTTATCGGTTGTTGTGACAATAAATATACTAAAGATGATTATAATTATATAACAAATATGAAAATGTATGCACAACAGTGCATAGATATAATACGTGTTGCATGTTCCAGTTTGTAGATATAATATGTGTTCCATTTTAAATACATGTGCCGGTCACGTGATACACACGTCATTAACGTTGCGATTAATGTTGTGAAATGGGGTTAATTTGGGAGGTTTAAACTACAAATATACTTAGTTAGGTTTAGGCAACAAAACAACTTGGTATAGTTATAAACCACAGAGATTGGCATTAAAATCTCTACTTCCGTGTTCCGTTTTAAATACATGTGACGGTCGCGTGACACACACGGACTCGAACTCCGGTGAAAGTCCTGTGTGTGATCAAAATCATAAATTAAAATAAAAACATAAAATATCACAGATATGTAATATTATTATATATAATTTCTACTATAGCTGCCCCTTCTTAGTCGATTAGTCGACTAATCGATCGTTTTGGTCTCAGTCGACTGAGATTTATTTAGTCAA